>CAAKHB010002533.1:127020-163579 GCA_901007665.1 Aeoliscus strigatus
ATTTCAGACAGAAAAGATATGTGTCATGACTCAGGAAGGCTAGGGTAAGACAGATTGCAGTGTGAAAGACGGGGAAAAAAGTAACACTCGGAAGGTTAAAGTGTGCATATGTGAGGAAAAGGGGAGGGGGGCGGTGAAGGCGTGTACACTGTGTGGCTGAAAAGAGCTCGTATCTTAAGTGGAAAAGAGGATATCTGAGAGAGTATAAAGAGAAAGTGAGAATGAAAACAAAAGCATAGAGCATGAACAGGGGACGAGAGAGAGCGAGACAAAGTGAGAGACAGTGCAAAAAGGAAACAGTGTGAAAGAGAAAAGAGAGAGTCAGGGTAAGGAATAGTGGGAGAGAGAGAGAGAAAGAGAGACAGCGAGGGAGTATGATTGATAACGGTGCTGACAGAACCCCTCTGGCCATGCTCTCTGTGGCAGTTTGGGGAGACAGGGCCTCCCCGCGTGAGACCGAGCTGCCCCATGCCACTGTCCCAGCACACACTCCACATCTGGTGGGATCGCCCACACTGGGTTAGAGGTCGCAGCACCATGGGGCTACTTTCGGACTCACATCCCCAGAATACTGAGAATAACACAGAAGGCAACACAATAATCATATCCAAAATGGGACCAATCACTCATCTGAAATATTCTCACTGACCCAGAGGTGTGTGTCAGGTTTGTGTGTGGGGGGGTGAAAATTCAGTTTGGCTCAATTTTGCTAAAACTATGATGAGATACCACAAAAACAAAAGCTCTGTTGAAGATGAGCAGAGATTCATGTGCTGATATGCAATGTGTGTCCTGCGCACGGCGCACGTGTGTGTGCATTACTGCCCGTGTGCGAGGAGACAACACTGATGAATTAGAGATAAATAATGAAGTAGCTCAGGGACTGATTTGTGATAGCAAGAGGGCCCATCAACAGAGAACACTAATACTTTTGAATGCTATGCCGTTTGATGTTGATCAAGTTCAACTCGGTTGACAGGGCTGAGAAGACTGCAGGGAGCGTAGGGACCGCACTAGAGAACCTACTCAGACAGGTGAAAGAGGAGAGGGACAATACCACTCAGACACACTCATGTACGCAGCCACTCACACACAAACACACAAGCGCCTGCCCGCACACACAAATGCCGAGGAAGTGTCATCCAGTGAGTTATTTAAACATTTTATCTTGGATCAGTTAAAGGTGAACTCTTCTCTGTGTTTCATTCCACTTCAGAACCCACTTTTTTTTTGGATCATTACCTGTGTGAGGAAATTCAGAAACGGACACTGAACTGCGCCAGTCTGACAGTCTATAGACATTCATGACGCGCCACTGCTCCTCCACTGCTCAGGGCACGGGTCATTTTGAAAGTGTCACCATTTAACCAGGGGGAGGGTTAGGTCTCCATACCTCCAGCATTAGCCCATGTGGGCAGAGTTCGGGTGTGTGGAGAGCGTGGCCTCATTATGAAGGAGATAAAGACCGTTAAGGCTGTTTGGTCTTGGGCCGGCTCCAGCCCCTATGGTGAAACACACCTGCTCCCCTCTTTAAAAAGCCCTGCTCCAGTTTAGCTCTTGGCCACGGACGAGTAATGACCTATCCAGGGGGCCGTAACGCCCGCTTCGTTTAGCCTGTCGTTAAGACCCAGAGTCAGCAGCATACTGCGGCACAGTACCGTGCCAAAACTCAGTACAGGATGTCCTTGCCAAAGATCTAACATCAAGCTCGACTCTGTTAGAATATGGATAACTAACTAGCTAACCACATTAATGGAATGGCACACTAAATTTGGCAGTGTTACTCTCCACTTGAAGAATTTCTTTTAGACATATTGTCAGTTGGGTTTGATACTTTGATAATCCGACTGAATCATCAACATGAGTATAAATCAAAAAATAAGCCCTTGTATCTCAGCCAATAGGAGCACACTCAAGAATACAGTATCCACTTAGTAATTAGAGAACATAAAGTTGCAGCTTGACACTGCTTGGGTTCCCATTGTTGTCCCGTCTTTGTTGTCAGACACGCACACACTCACAGGCCTGCAAACACACACACACACACACACTAGGACGATGCACTTGTGCGTGCGCTCGTATGACGCACATTGCACGTGCTCACACAAACATGGGCGCAGACGCACGCGCATTCTCACACACATATAAAGATTTCCCAGTTTCCCAGTTATGTTTTCATCAAAGCTTTTCTTTGGCACTACAGAGCAGCGTCAGTATGGTAATGTGTTGTGCTGCCTGGAAAGCTGTCAAAAAGCTCCCACCTTGGATGAGAGACCACGGTAATTCAACTGGGCTCCTGTCTTCTGTGTGTTCAGGTCTCCTCATTATTCCGCTTTGCAGGGTAATGGCGTCTTGCACTGTTTTATCTGTCAGCTCACAGCAAACTATAGTTTTTTAGCCCTGTATATTAGATGCTAACATCAAAGGCTGCTGCCTTGACACAGGAGGGAGAGGAAAAAAAATGTTGCGTAAAAAAATGGAAACACTCCCGGTAGGCGAAAATTGAATCTCTTTACGTCTGGGGTGATGTGTGTATTGAGAATAGATTTGCTGGTTGGCATCTGTGTGTTTGTTCTCGAGTAAACAGCAAGGCTTGTTTGGGTGTAACTGTCAGGTATATGCGTGCGCCCCGTGTGAAAATGGGTTTGTTCGCAAAGTGGGAGTTAGAAAAAAACATCAACACAAATTCACTCTCGCTGTCTGATCAATGGGGATTTAAGTTACCGGTGACAACTGCACAGCAGATGTCAAGAGACATAGACCCGGCGCATTCTGTGGCAGCTAGCCCCGTTTCTATCCGCAGGTTTTTGTGACGTGTCTCTGTTTAGCGAGCCGAACACCTCTGAGAAGTGATTTGTACTGCATGAGCTAGATCACTTGAGCACACTTTTTTGTTTGGAGTTTTATTAAAGTTTAAAGAAAAGTGTGTTTCCAAAAGTCTGTCTGACACCATCCTGCACCCCCCCCCCAAATTCACCTCTATTTGCATGTGGGGCTCTTGCCCCCTTGGGTGGTGGCAGATTTTTATATGTGTGTGCTTATTTTCAAATGAGTGTGTGTGTTGTGGTGAGATCTGTGTTTATAGGAGTAGATGAATGTGTGTGTGTGTGTGTGTGTGTGTGTGTGTGTGTGTGTGTGTGTGTGTGTGTGTGATATTCTTCAGAAGAAGCGGGTAGAGCAAATTAAAACTCACCGCAGGAAATGAGCGCCCTTGGCACTCCTCTTCCCAAGCAGCTGCACACACCCCAACCATCATCTGCCATTTTGACACATCCACGGGGCGTAGCAGGCAGCGACAAGGGGGGAGCGAGGGGTGCCAACGCAACACCCATGGCTGCGAGCATCGCCGGGCCGCAGCCTCCAGCCAAACAGGTGTGTGACATCATGCCGCTGGTTCCTCTTCAGGGGCCCGGGGAGCAGGCTGTGGGACCGCAGCAAAGAGGGGGGTGTAAGAGGAAACAAAGGGAGGTTAGGTCTGTACCTGACAAGCTCATTGATAACGTTTGGGACACAAGCCCTGAAGTCTATGGCAAATTGCCTCTAATGTCTCCCGGAGATCACGGGCCAAAGTCAGGTGCTGGGCGCTAAATGGGCTCATTAGTTATGATTTTTTTTTTCATTCTTTTGTTATTTGTGTGTATGTGTGCGTGGACTTTGGAAGTAGTTTTAGACACACATCATAACATACATGCCTTGTCAGAGATAGCTGAGGACAGAGTCACTTTGACAAATATCAATACAATTAGAGTTACATTTGAGACCTTATCACTGGAGACATTATAACAGCTGATACATGCTAAGTTGTCTGGGGAATATGCAAGTCAGATTGAAATGATCTGAAATCGATCCTGCATGGACAAAGACCGCTGTAGTTTGTCTCCACTGACTCTTTAACTAGAACAAAAAACTTAACAAAGAGACAACAAATGATATCTGCACAAACCTATTTAGAATTCTCAGCGTGTCTCCCACATACACCCCTCTTCACACTTCAGTCGAATCCCCCAGCGACAGATCCTGTAACAGAGGAGAGGGAGGCTGTGAGTAGCCTGGGGGGTTCCTAAAGGCACCCGTCTGGGACCTGCTTCATAATCAGTGGACAGAGAGTGGTAGTGGTGGTATGGTTTCCAAGAGCCACTCTCCTCCCGTGGCTGACCGAGCTCTAGTAAGCACCTCAGGGCTACCTGTTAAGGTGCTCCCTTCGGTCCGGTCTCTCTTCCTGGGCAAAAAACTCACATGCTGTCTCAACCACCAGCAAGGTCTGGTTTGCTGTCTATGTGCATTGTTTATGTGTGTTTGTGCACAAATAGATGTTGACGTATGCATGTGTGGACACATTACATGTATGCGCTGATGCACGCACACATTTGAGAGCCCGGTACGCAAATGTTGAGCATGATTTCTTAGAGGAGGTGTATTATTGAGAGTTGTCAAGGAGACATTGTAAGGGAACTGGAATTACTCTCCCATATGAACATAACAGCATGCCAAGTAACAGCCTGGACAATACAAGTCTCTCTGCAGACCAGTTTGGCCCGGATCAACAATAATGCTTGTTAATAATGTGAAATGGCTCTAATTGCTCTGCGGTGAAATTAAGCGTTCCAGTCTAATAACAAATGATGTTCTTGATAATAAAAACAGAAAAAATACACCAAGAGATATTGGACACGAGATTAGAAATGCTGGTGTGTGCTGCTTTTTTTCTTCTTTTTTTCTTTTTCTCTGAGAAAAGTACAATATGACATGTCTCGAGTTTGTTTTATCTGTCTGGAATTTTATTGTAGTTACTGTAAGTATATGTAGCATTGGCAGTGTTTCTGTTTCCATGCTCAGGAACAATATTCCCCTGACTGCGCCTCGGGGTATATCTCCTCCTTTCCGCTGTTCTACAGCAGATCTCAACATCACTGCAGATGCAGAAACACTGGAGTGTGTAAGCAACTGGGGAGGCAGGTCTGAGAAGTTGTGGACTTTCTAATTCAGGCCCCAAACAAGGAATCCAGGAGATTTTAACAAACACACTGGCCATTTCCAAATCTTCCGTGTGTGTGCTCAGCGGTCCATGGTCCTCCAAGATATCTGGAGGAGAGGCAGGGTGGGCGGGAGGCTCGGGGAAGTGGGGTGTGCAAGGCGGACAGAGCCAGGACTGTGCTGTCTCTCCAGTTTGGTTTGGTCCAAGCACAGAGCCAGCTGGCCTCATTAGGACTTGATGGGAGGCGGGCTGGCATGAGACGTGCACATGCATGCACACATCAACAAATGTAGTGTGAAGCGTGGCCTGATGCCCGTGAAAGAACCAAACGGAAGCTTTTTTTCCCCTTTTTTATTGACTGCTGTTTGGGCAGAGGCATGATGTCAAAAAACAAGATCATTACTTTGTGTCTCTCTTTAAGGTTCTGTCTTTACCTGGCTCACCTGAGCCACCTCAGTGCATTAGAGTGCTTGTTTGAGGGAAAAGTGAACCATGAACGGGGGCGATGAGGGTTGGATGGAGTGGAGTGGGTATAAATGGACGGGTGGATATGATTCATGGTAGGGTGGGTTCATCATGAGAGATGGCCGCTGACCTACAGTCTCAAGGCCATTGGACCGGAACCAAGGCCTTGTTCCGACAGAGCGAGTGTAGCGTGAGCTGTGACGGATGGTGCTGGTCTGTTTGAGAGCCCCTGAGCAGGTGTGTGTCTCGCTCACATCTGCAGGCAAGCACAGTGAACCGAGACCAAATGGCAGACGCATGGGGCCCATCGGGTACCTGTGCACTGAGACACACTAATGATTATGGATGCAGGCCTATTAACGGTCACATCTGTAAGGGAGAACAACAACCAGCGCACTGGGAGTGAGTCAGCAGTTTTATCCCCCCTCTGGAACAGAGACATGCTGGTGTCAATGTTGGGGAAAAAAGCTTGAGTCAAAATATTGCCTTTCTCTCCGATCGGGTGCAGACATGGACCTCAGCGCTGCGCAGGTTCCAGTAAAAACTAGAAGGTGCTTCTGTCTTCTTCAGAGAAAACTTCAGGAAGTTGGCTTGTTGCAACTTGACAAATGCTTAAGTTGAGTTTGAAGGCTAGAACCTGAGGAATATTTTGAGTAGTGAGAGAAAAAAGAGAAGTTGCTCTTACAGCTCCAGTCTAAATTATCTAATGAATTCATCAACTTAAAAACAGCGTTAAATATTCATTCTAAGAGTATATGTAATAAATTAAATATTACTCATTGACTCATTATTTAAAAATGCATAATATGATTTGCATAGTTTTATCCTGAAAGGAAATAATAATGGGTAGTTGTCTTGTACTGTCTTTCATGACGGATGAAGCTTGCATCTTTTTGTTCCCTCATCATCCCTCTCTCCTACTTTCTTCTCATTAAAGTTTTAACAGAGGCTGTTTTAATTGTCAATCCTTTGACAGGTTGATAAAAGCAACTTGACAATTAAGTTCATTGGCTCTGCTATGCATATTAATTAGGTCTTATTTGGGTTTCTATTGTTATTGGAAGGAGCACTCGTGGTGTAGCAAAATGTCATCCATTAACTTCCCTCTTCTCAAAACTTAATGTAATTAAGCTTGCTATTGTATGACTACGAGAGGAGACTCTAGAGAGCGGAACTTTTAGTATTCATTGTGTAAATGAGTAATGCCATTCCTGGGACCCTGCAACCACATTATTCTCCAAAAAATCAGCCATTCACAACTTTATTGTCTGCAACATGTGCTGCCTGCTCTCATTTGGTTAATGGGCAAAGGAAGCTTGCTTTCATGTCACTATGTGTGTGTACGTGTGTGTGTGTGTGTGTGTGTGCTCATGTGCACTGCTCAGTTTGTGCATGTGTGTGTGTGTGTGCATGTTTGCATCAGCTTATGTATGTGTGAAGCACAGATGAAGTGAGCGAGGGCACGTCAGAGGGGAAGCAGGACGGAAAGGGTGCAGAAAAGACTGCAGTGGCAGCGGGAAGGGAGGGAATGAAGGATTGGTGATGTCGGAGGTGTGGTGGGAGTGTTCGAGCAGATTACCCAGTGCACCTTGCTCAACTCTGCAGGCCCACACACTCACATCAAAGTGGTACCCCCTCTCTGCCCGAGGCTTAGTCGGCCCCTGTCCACCCCCCATGTCACTCCATACATCCTCCTGCTCATGTTGAATAATTGACAGTTCTGTTTTACATGCTCAGCATTTGCCAGGACATGGAAGTGTGACTCCAAACAGGGCACGACTCAGAGAGGTGCTGTGTGTTGGGTTGACTTCATTAGAATGGGCCCTGCCAATGATCTGCACGCACCCTGAGCTGAATACCATCATGCAAAATCCATGGAGAAATCGTCTGCTTGAAACGGAGAAGTGATTGTAGTAATAAAGATGCATTTTTTTGCTGCGGTTTTATCAAGACTTAATTGTCCACATAGCTTAAAGAGTTCTTCTTCCCAAGTGTGAGCTGACAGCAGGTTTCATTTCAGAGCAAGCTTTATGATGGGAACAACGGCTCCCCTTGTTACAATGAGACTGTTTCAGCTCCTTCTTTGAAGATACTATGTACTGTCTGGTGTGTACTTACATTCTGAATCTGCTGAACTTGTTGGATGTCACTCAAGACTGCCAGAATGGCCATGCATAGCAAAGGACAATGACTGCCAGGGGTATGTGAAGGGGGCTGGAGTGTTTGTGCCAGGGCGATCTCTGAAGTCAAATAAGCCATTACCAGTCTGTCAAGCCAGGTCTCGTTTTAGGTCTCTTAATAACAGTTAGGTAGTTTGCTGAAGTCTCCATCAATGCTCCACTTTTACAACTACTGAAGAGAAGTTAAGTGAGGATGCAACAGGGTGGTGGGTTACTCCAGGTGGAAATGTGTATGTATATATGTATATGAATGAAATGTGCATTCTATTGTTTTTCATCTTTACGAACATCATTTAATCTGTATTGTAGCCGTGTTGTATGATATGACCCATACAGCAAAGAGGAGAGGGAGGGGGGGTGCTGGCTGTTCATTTGATAGTTTACCTTGACCCTTGAAGTGTGTCGCCCGCACCCTGAGGGCTTTGGCTGGCAAAACCTTTCTCAGCCCCCCCTGGGAATGATAATCTCAACATGGGCGTTTACCACGGACACCAGACACAACACCATTAGCTGCAGCTCCGCTGCTGCTCATTAGGGCCCCCGATCAATAAAGGCGGCCACAGAAATCGCCAATGCTGTGGAACCAGCTATCACTCTTCAGAGTTATTATCGTCAAGACCACTGGCCAAGATTTAGGGCAGAACCCCACTTTCATGGTTTCAGCTGGAGATGGAGGGCTGGGTTAGTGACTGAGTGACTGAGGGGCCCTTCTCAGGGATTGTATCCGTTCGAGCTGTGTGGAGTCATTGCCTCGCGATAAAATTAGAAGCAGTCAGGCAGCATTACTGCACACCCTGCACTGTTCTCTAGGGTTTGGTATTATGACATGGTCAGAGCAGAAAAACACTGACACAGAGGAAGTTCACTCATTACAGCAAAGATATTTGAGCGCTGATGTCTCCCTTATTGAGTGTCAACAACAAACGACTGGGTTTAGGCGCAGCAAAAAGAATCTGCTGAGTCTGCAACAAAAAGTGTGGGACAATGTGAAAGGAAGAAGGTGAAAAAACAGAAAGAAGAAAGAAAACATCAAACTAAAAGTAACCAAATGCATAATGATGCTGTTTTAAAAAATGTTCTCGCTCACCATGGGACCCCACGTGACAAGATAATATAATTATTTTTGCCGTTCTCAACGTTTCTCAACGTGGGAAACGTGAGGTGTTGAAACATTAGTCACAGGAAATTGTACATGAAAAGACAAAAAAAGATAGTTCATTGGTTTCTGGCAGAGGAGAGAATAATATTGAGGCAAAATTGTGAAAATAAGAAAAAGGGGAGATGTATTGATTTTTGTTGGAGCCGGGGAAAGAAAAGAGAGGGAATAAAGAAGTGCTCTTTGGCCGATGTGTCCAAATGATGTCTCAGGGGGGATTCTTAATGGTGGGGGGAGGGGCGAGGGGGGTTAAGGGGGTGAGGTGGGGGTGACGGGGGCAGGTGCCTACCCTGACTAAGGCATGGAACTGCCCTTAGGCTAGGGCTAATGGTATTGGCTGAGCTTACTTTAAGCAGCTCTTTCCTAATGGCCAACTATGAGTGTGCCACAGGATAGACAGGTATTGATTGGTTCAAATGCTCTTGAGTTGACAAGAACTGAAAGTCCCTCAAGCATATACAATCTTGCAGCAAATTATGTCACATGGAAAGGTGATTAAAAACAGAAGCTCGGGGCAGGCGCACTCATTAAAAGTGTATATGATTTTTCTTGTAGTCCGTGCATTGCTCAGCCCTTTTTGTTTACTTCTTCTTTTTTCCCCCTTTGTGAAGCTTTTGTTTCATTCTTGTTTGATTGTTTTCCTGTTTCCATATTTGAGATCCAGGCTATTGACGGTTGAACCTCCGTTGCATCAGTCAGTGCGCACACGCTGTACATCTTCACTGATGGAATTGCCATGTGAGCAGAGTCAAATGGTGTGACATTTTAAAAACTGAATACAGATGTGATGGTGATGTTCACCTAAAAAAAAAAAAAAGAAGGTGCAGCATACGGGTATAGTATACAGAGAACAATGCCATATATTTGCTTTGTTGTCATGCCCCCCTTCCTCATACACACATACAAAAAAATGCTGTGTACAAGATTTTCTCTTATTCACATGGGGCGCTTTCTAGACTGCTTGAGGCATCTGCTTTGATTGCATAATTCCCAGGAGACAAACAACACAAAACAAAAATACTGACTGAATGCAGACTTATAATATACCGAACAAATAACATACCAGCTCTACTCTTCAAAAACCATAGTTCTCCAAAGAAAAAGGAATTGGAGAGTAAATTCAAAGTTGAAAGTGTTGCTCTTTTCTCGAGTGAACGCAGGGATGAGGGTGAAAGATGAAACAAACTTCATCCTGGCTGGAAATGCGCAGCATTATCCAAACAAATTGGCCACAGCAGGATCATTTACGTGCACTTTTATATAAGTGGCACCTATCGGAAATACTGTAAACCATTGTTATGCCACAAATGTTGTGGATGTCTGACTGGTGAGGAAACGTTTCATTATGCAGAGGTAATACAACAGGTCCCCCTCGTCATGTGGTGCGCTGCCAAGTGTAGCATGACAGTTTCAAGCAAAGTAAACAGTGTTGAACAAATGAAAGTTAAATTAAATGACGGGTCCTGTTTTCCTCGGGAAGAAAAGGGGGAGATTTTCTGCATCCGAATGATACGGCTGCAGTCAAAGCTCACAGTTTTCTTTTCTTTCGATTAAATGCTCTTTCTCTGGCTGTTTGTGCTTTACAGTGGAGTGTGCTACATCGCTACTTTCTTCTCTACAGGGGCCCCTGGGCTCCCCAAGCAATAGGAGTAAATTAGAGTGCACCTGTTCCAGCTCCAAGATAAGCCATCTCCCGAGGATTTCCTCTGAGTAAAATGAAGTGAGTGAAGAATAAACAGAATATCACAGCATTACTCCGCCAAGGTGAAGTTGCTGCTGCTCTGGGGACACGGTTCGTTTTGCACAACACCCAGCAAAATATCCTCTATAAACCGCTGGATGTGAAACTGTAGGAATGGTTTCTGCTCACAGCAGAGAGAGACGGCGCTGCTGCACTTTTTTTTTTTTTTTTTTTTTTTTGTTTCAACCAAAGCGGGGAGAACGTTTCCCCCTCAAATGTATCTACTCACAACCTTGACTTGACTATTATTTGTGGTCAGGGTTCTGAGGTTTGTTTCCAGCATGTTTTGACTCTGTGTCAACACATCTGCGACAGTCGAACATCAAACCACATTCTTCTCCCCCTTTTTTTTCCATCCCTGTGCCGCTGCCAAATATTTCTGAAAATATCTAATTAAGTCAACTAAAAAAAAAAAATAGTTTGTGCATCTCTCCTGTCTTCCCATCAGCTTAGCCGCATGAGTAACTCCTTGTATGTTTTTGGAGGAAATGAAAGCTGTAACCCCAGTGTGTTGCCCAAAGACCACTGACCGTAGTTGTCTCGAATGCAAAATTCACTCAGTTGGTCCACACATAAAAGGCACGGGTAATTAGAGGAAAAATGTAATTCATCATACATTTGATAATCAGTCTGATTTGGTCTCCTATCTGTACCGGGGCATTCAAATACCCCCCTACTATTAGCACCCCACTCTCCCTCACACCGGCAGTCTGTTTTGCCCTCTCTTTGTTCCCCTACAACACATTATCATTATTGTGGCTAATTGCATGGTTTGCCTTGAAGTCGTGCTGGAGACTCGTGATCTGGGGTTGAAACGTGGACAGGGATCCAGTCCTCTCCACAGCTTGCCTTACACTGCTAATTGCCGTTACCCTAGGATAAGGCGTGCTCCTCGCTGTGGCCAGCCGGACTCAGCTCAAACAGGCACGGGGTGGGTTGAGTTGGGGGGATACTATCACACAAGGGTGGTAAGACGAGGGAGGGAGAGCCAAGGGAGGCATAACTGGGGTGGGATGGGTAGAGCAGATTTGGGAGGGAAAGAATAGCAGTTGGGGGTAAGCACGGGGGATGGAACTAGCGTTAGATGGAGGTCAGCGGGAGTGGAGTACCCTGAAGATTACAGTTGGTTAGTGCGACCCCTCTCTGACAGGATCTGAGCCCTTTCTCCCAGCAGAGATGGACCCTGGCATTTGGGGAACCCAGCTATTAGTGAGGCTAATAAAGCCCCGACAGAATATTTTGAACCGCCAATAGTCCAGAGACGCTGTTCTGCCATGAGTCCAAAATCCGAATCGTAGTTAATATAGTCCTAAATGACTGCAGAGGGTCTTTAAATGATCGTTAATAAGACATTAGAGCTATAAGAGACCCTTACTCTTAATATTTGTACTTTTAAGAGGGTATCTTTTTATTATCTCTGTTTATTAAAGATGAGTAACGTGAGAGATCTGTTCATCTAACTCCAAAAAAATGTGAGACGTGTGTGAGCTATGATAGTTTCTTAATTCAGCTGGGACCGTTAGTTTTACACCACAGTATCAACTTCCAACTTCAAAATGAGTCACAGCTCCCCAATGGGGTTTTAGAAAAGGAAATGGAATCACAGACTTAACTAGTGACAAAGCCTCCATCACCTCATCTAAGATCTCATTCCATCTGTGAGAACTTTGGGTCTACCCCAGAAAAATAATAAATATCCTGCTCTCATGGCTGGTGCTCGTCTCGTTCAAAAGGTGGTTTCAAGACCAAACAAAGGAAATGGTGTCATTAATGATATATTTTATGAACCAGAGCCTCTTAGAACAGTTTCCCGACAAATGCATGGATGAGGAGTTGATCTCTTTCCTAACAAAGGAGCTCTAAAATATGAAGTGAAAAGCTACCCAAGATGAAGCTGCTGAAGAAACAAGCGAGGAAGAGCCTATTTCCACAACACAAACAGATTTCCTGGCCTTTAGCAGTCTCTTACTGGGATACTTTGAGACATATCCATCAAAACACAGCTGTATTCATTCATATTTCATACCTCCTCCTTTTCCCAGTGCTTTAACACTGTTCTTTGATCAAACGAGAGAAGTCGGATCACAACAGGAAGGTTCCCTGCCAGCCAAGAAGGAGAAGGAAGGCCGATCCACTACTGTAACATGCAGCCACTAAAGCTTTGTACACGTTTCTCACCAAAAAAACTAAATAAACATAACACAATAACATATGTACATACATATGAAATAGTGTGTGTATATGTTAAAATAAATTACTGCATTGCAAATGCAATACCATAAAAAGTTCAGGACTTACAAGGATAAATTGCTCTCAAATGAATTTTCCCATTCCACGCTGAGCTTTAGTTTTAGGGTGTATGCAGCTCTGCTGCAAAACACTTTCTATCATGAACACAATCAGTCAGCGAGCAGACAAATTAACTGTTTCTGCAGATTCCAGGATGATTGATAGAAGTTACATTTGAGGGAATAATAGTTTCCATTGCTGAAGTGAAGGAATTGCTGAGAGGCACACAGACAGGTCTGGATTCAGAACACACAGCTCAAGAGTGTCACCATGTGGAGGCACATGGACACGGCACAAGAGCAACCAGCATCACTGAGGGCCAGTGCTCCACTTCGGGGGACATGAGCAATCACTTCTGCACCGTCCATTTTCTCCATATTTACATATTTTTTTGCCTAATTAAATTTCTTGTCAACTGCTTGTCACCCCCCCCCCCCCCCACACACACACCTACATTAAGCCATCTGTGTCGCTCATCCCCTCACCTCCACTATATCAATATACAGTAACACTTCCAAAGATCCTTTTCAATAAGGCTTTGGGAAAAAAAAGATTTGAAGACCTCCCTGACATTTAGACTCTCTCTGAAGATGACTTTGCCTTCTACTATAGCCTGCGGGAACATAGTAAGACCCACACTTAACTTCAATTGATATGCAGTGGCAGATTCCTCTAGGGGAAATTATCATTCTGTTCATAATAAGAGCCACAACAAGCACCTGGAAAATGACTTTATTATACACTCTGCTTCAATAAAAGTTTCCTATGACCCACTGGATACACACAGAGCGTAATCGTGATGAAATGAAAACTATATTATGCGTATGATTGAATGCATATTTGATGGTAGGCCATGCGAGGATGCGTATCTGCTCGGATGTGCTTGATTGGCAGGTGTGTTAATGTGGTGTTGTAGCCTTGGATGGAGCTGCCCTGAGACCCCCTCGTTTCCTGAAGCCATTATCCAAAATACGGGCTGTTTTTCAAACAAATGAATGGTATGAAAATCAAAGTATCAAAAATGTATTGCCCTTCATAATGGAATTCCCTTTGAGCAAGGACACGCAACAATGGGCCATTCTGAGCTTCCCGTCCTTTCCCTCTCTATATGCCAGTGGACGTGACCTCCACGGTTTTAACAATGGGGCAACAGCAGCGGAGGCGCTTGGCTTCTCGCCACAGCCACGACGTGCACTCAGGTTCTCTTACACTTTGTTGTTATATTTAAGGATGACATCCTAGCCCGTCGACCCCTACCATTGTCTTCAGCGTGATTATTTTCTACCGTTGTTTAGCCCCAGTTGTGGCTCTTTGATGAAAAGGTCGCCACTCAATTGGAAAACAGTCATTAAAATGCGGTGGGTACTATTCACCAGTGTGCTTGGGGGAGCCAACTCAACTGAGCTGGTTAATCAAAAGTTAATTATATAATTTTCATGCAGATGAGGGAAACATTCAAATGAATCCCAACTCTACAGTCATTACAAAAAATAAATAAATAAATAATTCTAAAATGCTATAAAATGTTCAGGGACCAGGAGGCTGTAAACAATATGAAGTTTAATTTGAGGTAAACAAAGTGAATATCCACCAGGGGGTCCGGGAAGGAGAAAGTGAGGTTAAATCAAATTTGGAAACATAGATACCAGCAGGTTTTGTTGTTCTGTTATACGTGCAATTAGGCAGGTCCTTGATGAGGACATTGTGAGAGGGAAAGTTTGGTTTTGATGCGAATGCTTTGGGATTTTTTTTTTTTTTTTGAAAGATAATTTATGGGATTTTATGCTTTATCAGTAAACATGAATTACTCTCACACAAGTGTGGCAAATTGAATTAAAGACTTTAGGAAATGTTAGAAATACGTAATTACCTTTTATGAGGATGTCGCAAAATTATAGAAAACTATAAAGATAAGTTTAAGCTCATGTGAATCAATTCAACCAAGTCTCATCAGAGAAAATACCCTGGACATCAATTTCTTCTGTAACTTTGCCAAAGAAGTGGAATATTGTACTTTTCAAAAAATTCTGAAGTCTTGTCCCATCAAAGAAAATCATTGTTTTATGCAAATCACAAGCATGAATATTAAACCAACGACGTGAAGTATCACAAATGAGCGAGCATTGTTCTAGAGGTGCAATGGAATGTGCTTTAATTTCTCTTTAATTCTACGTGCTTTTATAACGTTTCCCCCTTTTTCCCAGATGGGCCAAACGGGTTTGAGTTCATTGGTGTGCATTACAACCACGCTCCAACAATGCAGGGCCTCCCCGGTGTCAGCACAGTTCATGAATCCCGGCCCCTTATGCACCAGGCGATTAGTATGGTGCTCTGTCTGTGGGGCTTTGCCAGAAAATGAGTTCTCTTTAAAACATATGCCCCCTGCTGATTCTTTTCCTTTCCTGATATGAAATTCCAATTCCTATAATGAACACACCAATTTCCTGCACTGAGAGGAGGTGGTGGTGGGGGGAGCAAAAGTTTTACCCTAAGTTATCCTAAATTAGCGGAAAGTGGTTTAGGACGTCACCAGTGTAAAACATATTTAGATGAGCGTCTCGTCATTGTGGGGGGCTTATCAACATGCAGGTAGCAGCACAGAAATCAGCTGCTGCAATTTTCCACATTACATTTGCACAAGACCAGTGTGGCAGAAAATGGAATTTCCAAAACTGTAACAAATTCAATTAGGCCATTGATTTCTAATAAATTGGCTTAATCACCAGCTGTTGTCATGCTAAGATTGTTATGTCACAAGTTTGTCATGCTTGTCGGTCGTGGTTGCTCGACAAAGGTAATTTAACCCACTTTAAGCCTTCAGAGACAATCTTTTATACATTGATACCTGCTGCTAATGGGCAGATGATCTTTTAGGAAAAAAAACTGACCAGGATTCAAAAACTTTATTACAATTTTACATTAAATGCTACAGACATATATTGTGCAATAAATAAGGATTTGTGGTGTTCAGCGTCCTTTCCCCTTGTAGGGATCCATCACTGCTGATAATGCAAACTCTCCTTTTTTGTAGCTCTTCATTTATAAGGGAAGCGTTTCTTTCGGTCGAAAAGACCGGAATCATCCTTAATCTGAAGAGATTGAAATATAGTGTCAGTTCGTGCTGCCTTTTTAAATATTTACTTGCAAATGCATCTGCAGACATTGAGAAACAGACCAAATTAAGAATGCAAATATTCAATGGTGCAAAAAGAAAAGAGAAGACAGAAATAAACAGACTGATTGAGCAGTTTGTGTATTGTCCCTGCTGCCTCTTTGGAGCACAGTGGCACACAGTGGTGTAGTGTACATTAATATTGTACAATTGAAGAAGACATCCGCGATAAATTATGTATAATAAACACTTACTACATTGTATGGTCTAAGTCTCTCCTGGGTTTGAGCACTCGCCTCTTCAGGAAGAGACACCACGCCTCCTGTACCCATCATCTAAGTGCAAGAGATTTGCAGACTTTAGAAGATGAAAGCAAGGTTGACATGAAATCTGAACCCACCAACACATTTGCATAAAAATATACAGATAAATAAATAAAATCAGATCATACTGACAAATTTTATGTCAGTGTGTTTTTACTAAATAAATATGAAAGAGACTCGTACATAAAAGATGAGAACTCACCCTGATGGTTGCCTCCAGCTCTCCCACACTCCTCTTTCCACCAGGTAGCCACCCATAGGACCAGTGCTGGGACAGGCTGACCTGCACAACCAACGCCAAGAGCAACACCTGCACTGCCACTCTGCTGTTTGCCTCCATCACAGCTGGAGAGGAAGCACAATTTACAATGAAAACAATAAGGTCACTGTCTCTCGCAGCTCTGCGGCTCGTAGACCAGGATTTATAGGGCATCCCTGAACATGAGCAAACAAGATTTCAGTCCGTAATTAATACAGTAATTCAAACGTCATTGTGATCAGACTCACCTCTGTATTTGCCTTGTTAGCATGTGGTGCATTAGCCAGTGGGGGATTTTATAGGTGTCGCAGAGGGCTGCTGTGAAGATTATAATCCCCTTTTTGCAGGTGTGACACATTTACTGACTAATGGGACACGAAATACTAATGGAGCCGGCTAAGTGCTCAAATGTCCTGACATCACCAGGAGGTCTCAGCCGACATATATCATATGTATATCAACAAGAGTGTATGCATCTGCCGCGAGGTGGACAAACAGGGAGCATGAAGATAAATGCGACATTTCTCTCCATCCATAATTTATTAGAATCAGCAAACGATTCAAATCCATACAGATTACAAAGACAATGAAACACAATGCTTATGTATCAGCTGGAAATCCTCTCTGGTATAATCCCATTGTCTCATTCTGTCAGTGTGGATACTTGTAATCTACTTACTATAATAAATCATTCATGTAAGATAAA
Source organism: Aeoliscus strigatus (assembly GCA_901007665.1). Classification (NCBI taxonomy): domain Eukaryota; kingdom Metazoa; phylum Chordata; class Actinopteri; order Syngnathiformes; family Centriscidae; genus Aeoliscus; species Aeoliscus strigatus. The sequence goes on from CAAKHB010002533.1 coordinate 144,227, forward strand.
ATCAAACAAATGCAGCAAACATTAGTCATGACCAATGACCACAGCAAGAATGTATGTACACTGACTGAGTTATGTATAAACAGCTGGACCATGATGGAGGTACAAACATGGCAGGAAGTTCATCTAAATTTATTATTTACCAAAAAGTAAGAAGCGTTGCAAAAATATACTTTATTATTTTTGCAGAAATGTTGGGCCTTCCTCATTTACAGTGAAACTAATTAACCCTACTCACTAACTAGGCCTGCACATGCATCTTTAATTTGTTGGTCGAGCAGCTACTTGTTTTTTCACAGTTGTTCCAATCCTCTTCCATATGATATTGATGCTTTGGATTGGTCCCAGACATATTTCATCTCCTCCTGCAGGGATCAATGGATGGTAGCTGCATCAAATCTTTCACTGATAAGTTATCTCATGGCACATTTGATATCCTTATGATATTTGTGTTATTATTTTATAAAAAATTGCCGATGAGTCTGACCATTATAAAATGGCACTTTTAGAAATGTTACTTCCGAGTTCCGAGTTTCCGAGTTTCGAGTTGTCCTATTCTTTGTTAACGTTGTGTCACTTGGTGACAAATCTTTCATGATTAGAACACACTCTAATCAGTATGGCACTGCTTTATTTAACCATGCATGTAAAGTTGTCTCTAAACATTTTTAAAGCAGTATGTGATGCATGGCAGAATAAAAAAAAGTATAATACATTATTTTTTACATCTCTCAATGCAGGCTAATTGCATTTTGCACTGTCAGGCAGCCATCCACTAAGTAATATTGCCACTGGCAAAGAGGAACACCGACAAAGTTGAAAAAGATTACAAGCAGCAGCTCTTAAGTTATTCATAGACAGAAGTGAGGTACTTTACACTGCCTATTGGAATGAAATGTATTTTAAAATGTATGTGTTTGTCTCAGACAGAAATATTCTTGGTGTCACCCTTTTAACAGAAGCTTAGTCAAGCATGACCAGTAGATAGCACGTATACCATATTCCAAAAGGTACAGCAGAAAATAAAGAAATGATCTCGACACCACACTGTTGTTGCAGTGAGCCAGACAGGAGTATGTAAATATATACATGGTTTATACAGATAAAGTTGTACAATTCTTGGAATAATTATAGGATCATACAGAAATGAACCAGTTCATTTCTTTGTGAGACTAGTAGAATATAGTGTATTTTTTTTACACTATGATACAATTTATTTTCAGATAATCAAAATGTAAAAAGAGTTGTTTTAGAAAACAACATTCAGAAAAAACATTGCATAAGTTCATGTGACTGGAGCATACAGAACAGATTTTATTTAAAATTGGCGTAGTCCGAGAAAATGTCTACGAAATCCTGGACCACTCTGTAGCAGAAGTCGTACTGCTCCTGAAAGGAAGAAAAATAGAGAAGTGTTAACATGCCGAACGGCTTCCAAACAGCACAAACGTGGACAAGCTGACATATTTTTTTCCTTGTTTTTCTTATTCTTCATGTTCAACTCACCACCGTCTGAACCATATGTGGTCTCTGCATGCGTAAACTTTTGACTGTCTGAAAAACGTCCAAGAGGCCTTCAGCTTTCACCCGCTCCAGAATGTTACTGAGGGCGATGAAGGTGCCGGTCCGTCCAGCGCCGGCACTGAAACATGACGGACAAAAGGATCAGTAACCACATCACAGGACACACACACACACACACACAGGGAGTGACATTTTTCAATTTTACTATTCATAAAGAATCCTGAGAACAGCCTACTGAGAAATGTATTTTAGATGTAGAAGAAAAATATCATTCAAACAGCAAATTTGCTGAAATGTTATAATTACTTTTTTTCTCCACGTGAAATGGAAAAGTTAGGGAAAGGAAAGGTGACCTTTGTGTAATAGTGCTAATAATTATCCTTACTTAAAGAGAGGCTAATCCGACTGCTAACACCAATCAGTTTGGAAGCTTGGTGTTTGACTGAGTCAATGTTTACAATGATGGAGGGATGGAGAAAAAGACAGAGAGTGCAATTTGGAGGAGTGTAGAGAGACTTCGGGGATTGCAAAGGGTTAGCCCCATTCCCGAGGGGCGCAGAAACAGCTTTAAAAAGCCCCTCTTAGACAAGCGGTGATGAAGGAATAGAAGAGAGTGATGACACCATTTCCTGTCGTTAGCTCATCTTATCAGATTAATCATAGTGGGAGTCAGAGGATATTTCACTTTGAGAGGTTTTAATTGACTGTGAATCAGTGGATTGGATCGATCCCACAGGGCCGTGCTGCTTTAGAATCACTTCACCTGAAGCTAGGTTCTGATCAAAGCTTTCACAGCAAAGTCTTTATAAGGGATCACATAAGTGGTTTAGGCAGAGAACACCAGGTCTACTGAGGAAATGTGGAGAATTTATTGTAACAGAAAGAATTGACGGAAAGAAAAAAATGTATCCACAGAAATTCCTCCCGAAATCAATGCAAGATGAAAAGGGGTTTGCTCGGAAACATAACAGGATAAACTGTGTATTGGTTTAATTTTAGGACGCACGTCACGCTGCAGAATTGTCAAACTGAAGCTTTTCACCTGCAGTGCACAATTATGGGATGGTTTCCAGACTGCTGCTGCTGCCTCTGCACAGAGGCAATGATGTCAATCATGCCTCTGCCCTCAGCTGGTATTCCGATCTCAGGCCATCCGTGGAAATGGAAGTGTCGGACATGTTGTGACTGCTTCTCCTGGTGAGACGAAGAGCTCGCTCTGTTAGTCTCACGCTGCCAGAGGACAATAAGCTGCTCGGGGACGGCATTGATATTTATTTCATCTAATACGTGTGAAACCAAACGTACCGGTCTGTAGGTGACCACAATGTCTTTGAGAGTAAAGGTTTCACACTGTGAGTCTGCAGTCAGCTCCACAGTGAAATCTCCAAATGTTACAATGCCCTCTGATGGCCAGTACTGGAAACACTTTTCCTGGTGGGAGAGGTCATATGGAAATACAATTAGGCTCCATTTTTCTGTCTTAACTCTATTCTTAATGTTATACCCTGATATCTAATATGGAGCGCAAAGAATGTCGCAGAAGGATAAAGCAGTAATATAAGAGAATAAAAAAGCAGTGTACTGTACCTGCTCCCTCTCCTTTAGTTCAGTGAGCATAACGATTGAATGACACCTCCACTCCCACACCATCCTCCAGAAGTCCTCCACTGTGTGAGACAGGGGGCCCTGGGTTGCGATAAAATAGTCCTTCTGCCTGTAGCCCTGGAGGGCAGATGATCTGGTAAACAACACTTGAGAGCGCAGCAAGCATCATATTTTGCATTGTTTGTAAAGGAAACAATGAGCTTTATATATACTTCTATGGGAAATCTATACAGGGGGTCGTGAGGGAGTGCTTACATCAATAAAGGAGGCATTGATGTAGTCGGTGAACTCCTGTCCTCTTTTCACTGAGAGTATTACTCGGTTGAAATCATCTGCACAAAGAAGACAGGAAACTTTCTTCGAGTGATTCCTAATAAAATAAAAGTTTGAAAAAGACTGACAGCTAAGTACAACTTCAGCTGCGCTCGTGAGTCCAAACAGATTCGCTGTACTTCAATCTACCACTCAATTTAAATGTCATTGATCACACGGATCGAAAGTGATTACCCAGATATCTGCGTCTATGAAATCACCAACACTGTTGATACTTTGATGTTACTGGGGATGTGATGTATTATGAAGCCGCTCGGAGGATCAGAGTATTCCTTACACGGGATGATCTGAAGCACACGGTTCTTCTTCATGTTGGCGGGAAGGTTCCCAGTTCTCATGTTCTCCTTCATTATGCGCACGTTGGTCAGCTTCTGATGGAAGAAAACACGGGCAGATCGGCAAAGATCGGAAAGGTTGATTACACCTACGCAAGAGCGGGGGTAATGTCAACAAGGTGGGCAATGTTCGAAAAGTTCCTACAAGTAAGAACATAGTTGTAAAACACATAGAATGAAGGAGAAAGAGGATTTTGTTCCAGTCGGTGTGGAGAACTGTGAGCGAAAATACTTCTCCACATGGCAGATGGTGCCTGACAAACTTCTAGATGATTCAAAGGACCGTTATTTGTATTGCTACTGCCAAGAGCGGCACCCTGGGCAAGATTTCCTAGAGAATACACCGGTGCAGGCGCAGGGTGATTGGGACGATTCATTACTGACTGAACCTTTTCAGAGTGAGCTTCTGTCTTCGTACCCTGAACTCCTCCTCCAGGCCCAGCCTGTCGTGGAGAGCCCTGGTGTTGTGAAGCCTGCGCAGATGGCCCTCCAGAGAGCACACATCTAGCTCCGTGTCTCCATACAGGTAGTACTCCAACAGAGCCTGGTAGATGAAGGAGTACTGCATCTGAGTGAGAACGACAGAGTCAAGAAGAGGAGGTGGTAGCTGCTGGAGTTTGCCAAACTCTTTCCCACTATGTCAGTAGCACTGACAGTTTGTTTTCGATGCCCCTCACTTGTTTATTCCTCGACACTGAGTTGAGCTGTCAGTCCGAGATACAACGGGTCAGGAAGGGTCAACACTTACATCTGTCTGGATGAGTTGACAGCGCTGCTCTCGTATTCTGCTCACAAAGCCAAACACATCCACCCTCTGTTCCATGTGCATCATGTCGATCATGCTGTCAATGACAATGAATGTCCCAGTCCTCCCCACCCCGGCACTGCCGAGAGACAAACAAGAAGGCACACCTCTGTCACAAACAACACAGCGCGGCTACACACACACAAAAGCGTGTTAATCTATTTGACATTGCATAAGAGAGAAAAATAATCATCTGTAGATGTAGTGTAACAACAGAAAAAGCAGTAGAGACTTTAGAAAACATAAATTACTGATTTAAAACCTTTCTAATATTTCTCTTACCATAGCTATCAATGTAGAAAACCATGAGCATATGTAAAAGTGCTTCTCCTCCGAAGCCAGAGAAACACTCCTAATAGATTTACAAGGGTCATTTCAGCCGATGGCACCTTCGGGAGTACAGAGCTGAGATTCCACAGTGGGGCGTTGAAACTCCATCAATGGGTCCCATTCAAGAACAACAGTCCTGCTCCCCGAGCACCTGTCGCTGCAGTTGCTACAATCGTGGATTTCACCGGTGAGGCTTTACGCTCATTGGCCGGACAAACATATACGCATACCAGGCATGCCTTTAAAGATTAATAGGGGTAAAAAAAAAACATGTATGTACTCACGCAGCAATTTATTAGGTACACCTAGGTTAAGGTAGTGCAGTATACTACGACAGCCCTGCAGTAAATCTTCCCTACATGGGGATCATAATATTCAGTTTTTATTGAATCTCTTTCAGTGAGGCAATTATTTATTTTAACAGTCATTTCTCAGGCTGTAATTTGTTGAAATGTCCTGAAGTTTGTTCCTGGTATTTATATGTATTAAGGTATAGGGTTTACTTTGCTGTATTACTGTCGTAAAGTTCTGTCTTTAAGTATATAAAAACTGTTATTTCTACACAGAGAAATTAAGTGTTGTGATATTTTACCTGCAGTGCACAACAATGGGTCCAGCATAGGATGGATTGACAGCTTTGACCTTCTTGAGGAATTTCAGCATGCCAATGGGCGAGAATGGCACCCCAAAGTCTGGCCAGCTGGTAAAGTGGAGCTGAGTGACCAAGCATGGAGCTCGGGGGCCATCGTTGCCCTGCTGAGAGGCACAGACGTCCTGAATGAATACGGGTCCATAAATAATGTTCACTGAGACAAATGGCTCAACTGAATGAAGCCAGTGACCCACTGGGAGATAATGTCAGATAATTGAAATAGCATATTTTGGTTTCAGTGAAAGCACTAGGATTAGTTAACATGTAACATGTTTGTCTTCACTTCATTCTCATCAAATCCAGAGAGTGAGAATTTCATTTTCTTGAGCATTTCAGCGTTCAGACGGCTGTGTGTTAAAAGCTGTCGGCTCGGGCTGCAGCGCAACAACACACTTGCTCTGCACTGAGTCAGAGAGCAAAAGCTGCTCCGGCATCAAATGAGGAGGCAACAAAGTGAAATCGGCGATTTGAAGGCTTTGCACGCGGAGACGACACCCAACTTCGTCAAAGAGAGGAAACACAGATACTGTACGTGCATCTGCACACAAAAGGAGCGAATGTATTAAACACACTTTTTTTTTTGCTCTTTTTATGCTGTTTGTTACACACAGCTCGTTTTAATATGCTCTGTGAGTGTTTACATTTATTATATTTTGAGCCCTATTACGGTTTATAAAACTGTTTCAGTGTTCACATGGGGAACATTGCTGTTTCTAACAGCCTCTTAGCTTTGTTTGATGTTTAATTTTTAATAAGACACCACAATGATGATCATGTATTTTTATCACATTCAATAACTAGAGTCAGTTAAATTATAATTACAATAATTTGTATGTCTAATTAGGAAAAAAAACGTTCATTTCTCAGAACAATATAATTATTTATACCGTGTGTTGTGAGCTTTAATCCCATTAAACCAACAGTTAAGACCTTTTTAATATTTGAAAGTACAGTTAAAGTTAAAATGCGTCCTGATGTGTGGCTGCACATGTTTTACTTACATACTGAACACAGAATGTACGGACTGTGTAGTCCACCAGAACGGTGACGTCCTCCATGGACACCCTGATGTTCCCGTACATCCAGCAGCCTTTTTCTGGCCAGTATTGATAACACTTTTCCTGATGACAGAATCACAAAGATGAACATTTCTTTAACACAAAGGCAAAACATAATACACTGTGTACATGCTCATGCGTTTGGCTGATTCAAAGTCAATCACAGTGACTTTGTGTGCGTCTGTCAGTCAATAAGATCTTTCACAGCGAAGTTTCTACTCATTAACTAGTGTCTCAGACTAATTATCATGAAGCCTCTCAGGATCCTATCAACAATTATTCCATCATTGATCCCCAATGCCTCTATTCTGCTGTATCAAACCTGCTGTTGAGCTTTCAATTGATCAGCCCTCTGAGGTTAATTTAATGCTAAGTAATCTGCCGGGTGACAATTTGTATAGATTCTCATTTGGGAGAGGGGTCAATTAAATTATGTCCATGACTTTGGGTCAGAAGAATTTAAACGTGTGTCCCTGGCGATGCACTGGAGTTGCATAGAAAATGTAGCTTATTGTTCTAATAACATGTGGTAAGACACAGGGAATAGCGGTGAGACAAACCTCTTTTCTCTCTTTTAGATTTGTCAGCATAACTATAGTTGCAGTTTTCTGCTCCCAAATCATCCTCCAGAAGTCGGACACGGTCTCAGGCTTTGGACCTGAGGGAAACGAGGATTAATAAATATGATGTGCACGAACAAAATCAGTCGTATATTATCTAAAAATAAAAATAAGGTTAAATGGACGTTCACCTTGAGCTGCAATGAATTTGCTCTTCTCTTTATAACCCTGTGTAAGAGCCACACAGGATTCAATCACTAGTGATCCAGCATGATGCATGCATGCATTTGTTGCTATCAGGACTCACGTCTATGTAAGATGCATTGATGTAGTCTGAGTACAGATGTCCATCTCGAGAGCTTAGCACCACTCTTGAATGATCATCTGCAGCAGAGAGCAGTCTTCTGTTATTATTAACTTTCCATCTGCAGTAAGACTGTCAGCTGCATATAGATCCTCACTCACATGGTAAAATGTTTGGGTATCTGTTTTTCTCTCTGTTGTGCTCTCTGCTCGCCTCCTCAAAGGACCCGTGGTGGTAGTAACATGGCAGCGACTATAAAGAGAGAAGCAAACTCTCGTGAGACAACAAGAAAAAGCCAGCCTGCAGTCATAACATTTTATTACAATTTTCTGTGTTTGTTCTGCACACAGGACAAAGAGCTTAGTCAGATACATTCCTGCATGTGCTTACGTTGAACTCTTCTCTGAAGAGCTTGCCATCATCTGCGGTGCGTATCCGGTACTCCTCCTCCAGCGAGTCCAATGGGATGGGGAAGTACCTCTTGGATGGTGAGGGAGACCTGGGGAGGAGGACCACTGTCTGCTCTCCTGTGTTTAAGAGAATATATGGCCTTCAGAACACTAATGATTCCCTGTAGTGAACATTACAAGCTCATAGCACCTGCGAAAACAACCCTGACAGCCATTAAGATTTCCTGCTTCTGTGGGCACATGACAGAAATGATTTCTCGAGTCATAAACATGGTGCTTCTCCTCTTGCACACTACTTTTTGAACACAAAATTTGGCCTTTCTGTTTTTTTAAATATATATTTTCATAAATTTTTCTTGTTTTTCATTTGACATGAAGGTTCCTATGGTTTCCTACGTGCTGGGAAAGCTAAACGTCTTCTATAACCTGGTGAAACTTGGTGTGTAAAGAATATTACTGCAACAAATCACAAATAGAAAAAGCTTTATATTGTCACTCACAAGAGCCTAACATTACCTTGTTCTTCCAAGAAGCCATTTGGAATCTTTTTATCCACCGAGGTGACCAGGGCTTTCCTGTGGCTTTTGAACCTATTGTGATGACAGAGTGAAAAGACGATCACAGAAAAGGGAAAAAAAAACATCAGTATGGAGAAAAAAAACCCTGAAATGAGCCTAGACAGAACTGAACATGAAGCACATGCGATCTTGCTTTCTCTCTCTCTCTCTCACTCTCTCACACACACACACACACACAGCAATAACCATTGGAAAGAGGCAAAGCCGTTTCTCTTCATGTTGTCCACAGGAAGAGGCGTCCAGTCAGTGAATGAACGCCTGCGGCCTGACCTGACCTAGATGCTTTAATTGCTGTCTTACTTGAGGTGCAGCTGTTTACCCAGAAGCCATTGCTCTGCTCACAAGCCTGTTACCATCCTTCTTTCTCTCTGTCCTGACCTGACCCCTCCCCTCTCACATTTGGAAGGCAAACATTGATGGAGTTACCTCAGACAGTAGATGGTCATCAGCACAATGATGATAAGCAGCAGTGATAAGACGAGCGTGGAGGGCAGCACGTGAGCCCCCTGTGGGGTGGGGTTCTCTGGAGACGAAATACAGGGGACATAGTTGGCAGGCACAGCTAGCAGGTAAAATGTGTTGTATGGAAAACTACACTCACACAAAAATATATATATACTATAATTAGTAAAAAAAAACATGCTCACACACACACAAAATATATATACTATAATTAGTAAATGTTTTGTGATCCTTTGTTGTCCTTTGTGTTACACTGTCTTTGCGATTGGATAAACAGTTAAATAATCTCTTGGTAATGAAGGGAATCGTTTCTTGAGGAGATAGATGTAGTTACATCTGTCATTAAATCAAACGACAATAACTAGTTTAGCTTAAAAACATACACCAGCTTGAGAACCTTTACATCTTCTTCTTCGCATTTAATCTGTGAAACCAAACACAACCAGGACTCACATTTATTGGTGTCACCTGACACAGAAAGTTTCATATATGTTATATACTGAATCCATTAGCTTTAGATCTGCTTTGGACAGAACCGACAGGCCCCTGTCTCTTATTTCCAGGCACCTGGCTGGAGCTTCACATTTACTGAACAACATAAGAGGTATATTGATTTGCTCATCTCTGAGCTGCTTTTCCATGCGCAGTCACAGTGCTTTCATTTATTGTGCGTCTTACCTTTGGTTTGATTCTCATGGGATGAATTACTCACTGCTGCAGAGATCCCGATCAAAAACAACACCATTGTCACTGTGAATGAAAAGCAGAGCAGTCACACATACAGGGAAAATAAGATCAAGAAAACTAAATTTTAATGTTTCATACATTCCACTAGAGGGTGCAAGACACTATGAAATGTCTGCCAGTGTAGGGTTACAGCAGCTCACCCTCCAGTGAGCAGTCCTGACTGGTGACAGACCAGTGTTGCCAGGTGGCAAATGTAGGATTATCGTAGCAGAGACTAAAAATTATCGTATTTTGAGGGAAATTACTGTATACTCGTCAGAACTGAAAAGACAACAGGGATGTGTCCCTCTGTGTGGAGACCTCGAGGAGTCGGTCAAGTAATTCAGCAGATTTTATGAATTTTGTGAATTGTGTATAGAAGCTTGTGTCAAACACGTATTGGGACGTGTGACGGCTGTCTGGCACCGATGCTCTGATACAAGCTTCTAAGACTTTCAAGTCAGGGCAGCTTTTCTTTTGAACCTCTACTTCAAAGCTTGCTTTGTTGCAGAAAATGTCACATGACCGATGATGTATGAAGCAGTAACTGCTTCGGTTGGCTGAGTGACTGGTACATCCATACATTCACGGAATGACAAAACTCAGACATTCGTCTGTTAATTGGACTATTGCAGATTCCACCACACTCACTTCTAATGCATGTTCACTCTTCTGGTTCTCTCTGTTGCTGGAAGCTATTTGTCTTTTATTTGGGGCAGAGCTCTGCGAGCGCTCTCCAAAAGAGGAACAATATGCTGAGTTCCCCACGACTACACTAGATTTTAAGCATGATTGCGTGAAATAATTGTAATTCCAATCTAATCTAGAAGGAACCTTTCATCAACCTTTCATTCTAAGAATGCTGATTCACATTTTTACAGAAAGGGACAAAATCAAGGTGATATTCTTTGCACAAATCAACATCTGTTCAATTTACTGACTGTTCACAGCCAAGTAACAAATAAAAGCCATCATTGTTAAATAGATAGCACACACACATCTTCATGTATGCCTGCACATACGTCCCACAGCCAAAGGCAATGTGTTGCATATGTGCCACACTATGCTGGAGGAGCCAATTCTCTCCGCAGCGTTAACAAGCTGACAGTGTCGGCACCTGTTCCCCACGTTACCCTGCTGGGCGAGTCCCATCCACTCATACACTCATCCTATAGCTCCAGGCCGAGAGCTACAATCCACAAACAGTATGGGTTGGCGCACAGACCATGGCTGTCATTTGCTGGCAGATAAAACAGAGTGCACAACGTATAGCCAGGAAGTGGAAGAACAGAAGGGAAATATGTCACATGCAGTATCAGTTCAGATGGTTTGATGGAACAAAAAGATCTGTTGTTGCTGTCGATGATCTGCTGTGAGGCTCTCTGACCAACAAGCAGCACAGAAAATACAGTCTGAATAAATGCCAATCTGGAGGAGGGATAGCAGGACGTCATTCTGTGTCGACCTGCTGCAAAGAAAAACATTATTCATCATTTGAGCTCTGATTGAAAATCCTAAAAATTCACTTCAAACTGTACTTTTTAAAAATTGTTTTTAATACCAACCAAAGCCGTATTACAAGATCAACGCGGTTTCTGAGGGGACTTTATTCAATGTGTATGTTAAAGTGTATCGTCTTTAGTTGATTGTCATGCAAAAAAGCATGAGGGTTTGCTTAAGAAATCCATTTCTAACGAGGATAAGATGTTGCAGTGTAATTGGTCTCTTTGCCACCAGCAGCTGCATCTTTCATCGCAGAGCTCCTCTGTCTACAACTACTAAAAATAATGTAATTACTTCAACCTGCAGCACCTGCTTAAACGCTCACTGAACGCCCAGAGAATCAGATTATCCTGCATCACTTGAGTTGGGAGCGCTGGAAAATGTTGTCTCATTCATGCATGACACGATGCTAACATTCAGAATGTGAAATGACTGAACCTGGAGGCTAATGTTAATATTTTGTGCACAAATATGCATTATTCAACATTAAGAAGTTCTGCTGCTCCTGGTGAACAGAGATGGGATTAAGGTCAAACATGATTCCAAGGTGATGCATTATCCATTCCAAAGGTGACGAACTTAAAGAGGTATTTCTCATGCAGATTTAACCCCAAGGATGTGACCAGAGGACAGATTTTTCTTTGCAAAATCCTGCTCATTAGTTGTTTTAACCAATGCAAATATATTCCTACGAGTGCTGAGACAAAATGTCCGTATGCAAACACTGGTGCAAAATTTTCAATATGTTAAATAAACCATAATCATTACGACCTCCAGACCTCATTTAAACACCTCGTATAAATAATGGAGCACTGGAATGGTTGTCTGAGAAAAATACATGGTTTCATTTACGTGTGAGATAAATGCAGTCTTTTATATGCTTTCTGTTACTCAAACATATGTCATGAGAGGTTAAAGCCCCTAAACCAGCTCATGTATGACTTTAGATCAATTCCAGAGCTCTTGACTGGTGATGGATCAAAGGCTCAAAAGAACTCAAGGCTTGTTTTCTTTTCTTCTCTTTGAACAAACACATAATACTGATTTCACTCCTATTTGTATATGATATATAAGCATATAAGCTTTTCTCAACAAATATGAAATATTTAGAAATAATTATCTGTAAATACAAATATTACTATGTTTACTATGTAATCTACCTGACTATCTAAATATACCTACTTGGATGAAGAGAGCCATTTAGGAGTATTGATTTCTATTATTAATGCATTAGCTAAACTGCTGCTGTTAAAGTTAAATCAAATTAAAGTTTAAGTTAAATCTGTCTAAACAGAAATGCATCAGGTTTATAATGTGTCGATTTCCCATGCGCCAATGTTTCACTAAAAATCTAAATTTTTAGGTACTTTAGGTAGAATACCTGAGACTTTTCAAGACATTCAGGTGCTGAGATCAGCGTTAGGGAGCAACAACAACTCAGCAGCCTCAAACTGCCTCGTTTACCATGAGACGTTCATGCAGCAAATGTCTTCAACTGTGCAGAAAGAAGACCCCATCTCCTAAAGGATGTGAGGCTGGTGCTTATGACAGCGTAAGATGTCAACGTTAACCTCTGCTCAACTGCTCATAGCTTTAACCTCATTGAGGAGATGCTCCTTCTCTTCCCCTCTGTGAATATAGCAACCTGTTAACAAGGTCTGTTGATTATCTTTCGGAACCACAGACCGAAACATCAGTTTGTTGTTATATGCATCATTGCACCCCCAGACAAACTGCCTCCACTGACGGAGAAGAAATCTGTGAGCCTCCAGCTCACACATCATGATTTAGATAAATTAAACAGTCTTCATTGTTCCTTAACTCCATATTTATTCTACCCTAGTCTCAAGGTCTCCAAGAAAGTGTTTTCACTGAGCACATTACGACAATGAACTGCAAACTGCGTCTGTGAGCACATCATTTCCAGAGTGGCTTACCCAGCAATCCTTCCCACTAGGAAAACATGGAAAAGGCGATAACAAAATCGTAACACTTCCATAACCTTCATAGAGGTGCCAAAGGGAACCAGCTAGAAATAAATGAGATCCTTTTACAGGCAGGTGATAAAATCTCCACCTAAATGAATAGTTTGCCAAGTCTGTGCACTCTGTTGATGTGTTATTGCATTTTACAGTAGAACTATAGTATTTGCTTCATGTGCAGTGTGGCTGAGCCTGAATACGTTTAATTGAACAGGGTTATTATGGGTTAATATGACATACTCATGGGTCCATATTAAACCTCATTTGACCTTCCACTAACCCATGATGGGGATGTGATATTATGTTATTCATCTATATTCAATTGAACTACCTTAGACAAACCTTCTATGCACGGTAACTAGTAAAGGTCTGTATTAATTAAGGTTATAACATACAGCTGATCTAAGTACATGATACTGCATGATACTGCAACTAAGTTATCATAGTTCATCCTATAGAGGGTGTATGTAAAACATAAATGTCTCCAACATCACTAGGATTCATTCTGTATATAATCAGTCAAAGGTTTATGGAAACGTAAAAAACACCAAACCCTGATGATGCTGATGAATGATGCAAACCACCATCTCAACAACGAGGTTATATTTGGTATTAACCTCAGCGACTACAAAACAAGAGGCACGCTAACATTATCCTGCTAAGTTGGTTTGAAAGATGCATGATTCTACATTATTCAGTGTGCTCCATCAGCGTCTGTGTGGAAGATAGTTTGTCAGTGCTTACGAGACTTTGATTCACAAAATCCCGCCATTAAAGCGGTAATGAGTGTTAACGTAAACTAGCAACATGATTCACATTTTCAGGCAATAAATGAAAGTAGGAATAGATAATGATCTAACTTATATGGCACGGTTAGAAACTAATAAATAGCTGTATATAAAAGCAGTAAATGTTTTGTTCTCGTAGCGGTTTGTCAAGCAATAACAGCTAAAGAGCCATATTTCTGCACAGATCAATACAACTTCAGCTTCAAGATGTTGTGGTTGACACAGAATAGATGACATGCGTACACGAGAAGATAAAAGATCTTTTTTTTTTGTTTCCAAGGAGAGACGGAACAAAGACAGTTTGAAAAAAATGGGGAAAGATGTGCCAGGAAAGAAGTGGAACACAAACACATGTGAGTAAAGTGAGTGGAGAGAAGATGAGAGAGGAGATGAGATGTGAAGAGAGGGGGAGCAGAGCCCGAGGAGATAAATGTCTAGATTCTGGGTTCACAGATAACAGCCATTATTGAAGACATCCTTTGCACACAGAGGCAGTAGAAAGGATGGAGCTTCGCCTTCTGAGAGGACCCTGCTGAATCTTTAGCTGTAGCTCGCAGATTTAACGTCGGACGGAGGCAACGCGACTGCTTTTCAGAACCCACTAGTCCTACACTTCACATAACAGAACATCAACTGAACAGAACTGTTACTCATCTTCCCGACCATTTACTGTCTGCTGCATTATTAAGGCCAGAGCAATCAATGTGGGGAAATGATTAATCTCACTAAGACAAGACAGTGGATCATCTACCGTGACTGGATTGAATTCCTATTGATTGCTGAAGTCGTATGGTTTGAGAAAGGACTTACACTTCTCTGTGATGGGTATCAGTTGACATGACAGTCCATAGCAGCCGCGTGGTCTCTACCCTCAGCCCTCACAAACATGAAGTTCCAGGAGCTACGACGGGATGACGGGAATGTAAAAAGTTGAGCAAATACTAATGTTAGAAAGGCTGATTCACAGCGTGGCATTTGTTTTAACCATTAATATACAACAAAATAGATGCAAAAGGTTTTAATCAGCTGGATGAATGTCTGCAGACATGCCACTATATTTCACTCACAAACTGTTAAGTGATTGCCTCTGCAGCAAATTATACGGTCCTCTACAGTCAATTTCACAGCTCACTTCACAGCCAGCAACCTGCAGGATGTTCATAAGCAACGTTCACACACAGCGTTGCATTATGTTGGAATGATTTCGTCTCTATTCACACAAAGACTTCACTGTAGCGTTGTATAGCGCTCTTTGACGCTGAGCGATGCATGCCCCTTTCTCCCACTCACTCCAACTCTCCTGGAGTCGCGCTGCCCACAGGTGTGAGACACAAAGCCATTCTGTTTGCAGCGAGCAGAAGAAGAGGCTGAATTAGTCACCAGCAAGGCCCTGGACTCAGTCTGAAACATGAGCGTGTGGAAAATATCCCGTAAGATCAGTGCTCAGGTTGAGCAGTTTTCCGAGTTGGTCACGCACAGCTGCTCTTGAGCTGTCTCATTTTCCTGACAAGGTCACTGGGCAATACAATGTCTAAAATATAAGTAGCTGCATTCATTCCACAAAGCATATAATCATATTATCATACAGATAAAATGATCGTCGCTGAGTGGGTCGCATTGCTTTGCGTTGCTTGCAAGGTGTTAGTCATATAGAAATGGTGAAAAAAAGGCATTTAAATTCTGCATAAACCCTGTAGTGTTTTAATGTATCAGAGGGATTTTCATATTTAATTACTCATATTTAATATCCAGCATAAGAAAAGCATCAGATCCTTGACTAACTGTTGTTGTCTTAGTGACATTCTCAGATGTCCCTCATCCTGAACTTCATGCAAGTAACTTGTTAAGTTGGTGGAATGTCCCTTTAAAGTTCTAAAATTAGGATTTCTGAAGTTGTTGCATAATTAAGTTCCTCTGCTCTGAATTTATTATAAATATGGAAATGACGACTGTACTGGTGATTCAAGCTAAAAGTCACGCAGCTCAGTGTGACCTTTAACCTTTAACCAAAACCCTTCATTTTCAATCAAATCAAATATGATTGACAGTGTTCATAAGTGGAAATGGGAATATTAGATCTCTGCAAGTAAGAAGGCTGTGACTCTTCATGAAAACTGGGAAGTTGTTGTACAGTAAGAAAAGTTCCATTCTGAGAAAAATGCACTTTGAAGAACAAGCTTCTTCTTTTTATGGTATTATTATTCATATTACATATATGAACTGAATGACAATGGGGATTAAAAACAAAACAAAAAAACATGTATCTGAGTTATTCATACTGTATTTTATGTGCCCTGTGGGAGACTTTTATGAAACCATCTTTATCTTTTCACACGGAGCATTATTCTCCTTTCAGAAAAAAAAGGGGAGGTGGTGGTGTTCCTGCCATTCTTCAAGCACACACAGGCATTTCTTTTCTGTGCAACTCATCCTATTGACTAAGAGGGGAAACATGCAGCTCATTAAAGTTTTATGGGAGTGCATTCATCACTCAGCACTCGGGTTCAATCATTAATTCATACCTAAACAGGAAGCACTGAGTGCTGCAGCTCAACACGACGGTCAAACAATGTTTCTTTGCATTAAGGAATATTTCACATAGGTTTTCTAGCAGTTTAGCATTTGTTTTAATCATGTTAGGCCTTGTGAATTGTTTGAACGCCATGGATGAATTTGAAGGGTGCTGTGGAAACAACCATGTTCTGAATAGATTTTAGCAATTCAAGCCATTCACATACTGCCTTCCTGACCCATAAATCCAATATTGATGGTTTCCACTGGCACGCACACATGATAAATCCATGTTTTTATCATGGGGGAAAAACTAGGGCTTCACAGCAGAGCACAGACACATCCATGATTCTTCAGGATTAGATCTGAGCTCTGAAGACTTCCCCCTCACACAGAGATTGAACTTTAACTGACTGGTCTACCAAGCACATCAGTGCCTGAACACCCATCTTTGAAATGAGCAGCTATCGCCGGGGGAAAGAGCTGGCAAATATTATTCTTATGCCTCTATATCGAAAGACGAACACAGTAATCTCCAACCACAAGTCTGAGGACTCTGAAATGACACTTCTGGGGCACTGTGTAGGTGAAAGTGGGGACACAAGATAATAATCAGCGCCATTACAACTTCACCACTCGTTCTGCTGCGGCTTGGCCAGGGTGAAGTTTGTTTGTTTCACTGGAGTCAGTACATGCGGCCTGAATACCAACAAAGTCTTTCTCTGCACTTTAGTCATTTATACACGTAAATGCTAAAATTACATTTGTTGTAGTTAATGCAATCCAGTTTTGGTTTGATATTTTGTATTTTATATTTGTCACTATGAATCTCACTTTAGTTTTAAAGGTAAGGTTCGTAAGAGCTGGATGGATTTTTGTCAAGGTGAAAATGAAATATAATATCCCTGTGTGTATAATCATTTGTGGCGAACAATGATTGTGTTTTTGTTGAATGAGCTCTTTACATCTACACAGGGAGTGGAGTCCATGTTGATCATGTCTCATTTTCTATTTCTTTTTCTTTTCTTTTTTTTCTCTTTTATCCTGACGTTACGTCTTTAAGTTGAGTTGTCATGGCAACGTAGCTCCCTTGTTCACTTCCTGGCCTAGGATTTTTCTGTGTGCATGCTCTGCCCGTGTCTGTGTGGGTTCTCTCCGTGTACTCCTGCTTCCTCCCAACTCCAAAAGCATGCTGAGGTTAATTGGTTACGATTAATTTCCCCTCGGTGTGAATGTGATTGTGAATGGTTGTCTGTCCTTCATGTGGCCCTGTGATGAGTGTGACTCGTCCAGGTTGTACCCTGACATTCACCCACTGACAGCTGGGATCGGCTCCAGCATGACCACAACACATAAACGGAGAAAGCCGGAGAAGATAGATGAATGAATAAGTGTCATGGCAACCACAAAAAGACATCCCTAAAACACACTGTGAGGACTGGTAGTGGAGATCACCCTGCTCTTCTTAGTCGGTCCGTACAGGCAAATGAGACATCCAAGGAGCACAGACACTGAGCAGCTACAGGAAGTTGCTGAATCCATTCAGTCCACCATCATCAGTGCTGCAGAGAGAGTGTCCAACGAAAAACAATCACAGCTGCCATCCTCCAGCCATGTTGTCTGTACGCACACACAGTCGACCTGAAGGTCCTAAAAACCATTTCAGATAAGTGATTTATGGAATTTAAGTCAATCTTCAACTGGATATATGACTTTTGCTTTCCCTCATTTAACAAATATGTTGAACGCATACATGTTGTGATTGTGTCCTAAAAACAACAGAAGCTAGTTTCTAGTTTTATGACTCATCTCAGCCAACCTGTGAGTCCTTGAGTAGATAGGCGTCACTGAAACCAAACATTACACTTCAACTCAACACTGACTGATGTTTGTTGAATATGAAATCCTACACCACAGGTCTATAATCCAAATAACACCAAAGGCCACAAAACCACAACCCTATGCAACAACATTCGACACAGAAAGACATTTTTTTGCACTACAGTCAAAAATCTGATGTTGAATCTGTTGTTTACTATTGTGACAACACATTGGATAAGCCCCAAAATCCTAAGGTGAAGGTTCAGAGGTGAGGTGATCTTCAGTAGGTATCACAGTAGGTGTCACAGGCCATCTACCATCGAAACTGGATTTCTGAAGGACATTTTTGTGCTGTATATTGTTGTCAGTTGACTTCCTCCTTTCTTGTGCTCATAGAGAATAGATGACATTTGTCACTTAGATGCAGATATAGGTCATTTTAACCGCTTGACCTATCGGGTTGCGTCTAATCACATTGCAAACATACAAGTAAAGAGCGACAACATTAAATCAGTGTCATTCCCACCTCAAGATACTGAAACATCATATGAAATTAATCTTTGTATTGGCATGTTTCTAACAATAGATTGTGTATTCCCTCTGAGGAGAAGATGTGGGCTATGCAGCCTAATATTTAGACCAGTGCCGTCTAAAATTAACATATATAGGCCATTTCATCAGAGGTGGATGGGTGTAATGAGGTTATGGTGAACAAGGGACATTTATAATTCACGTTTCCTTCAGTTGTCCATATGACAACAGTCACTGTTATGAATCCACATTGTCATCATGATCAACACCAGAGTGTGCAAACCAAACCATCACAGCTGACAATCTTCATCTTCCTGTCACTTCCTTTTCCTGTTCAGACACAGTGATTAGTGAGGATTGATCATAAAGGGCACACACACACACACACACACACACACACACACACACACACACACACACACACACACACACTGATGATGTTCTTCTTGTCTCATATCTGAATTGTGCCTCAACAGCTAACATTACCGTCTGTAAAGCCTCCCCTGACTAACCTGACTATTATGAATGCAGCCCTGAG
>CAAKHB010002534.1:0-23225 GCA_901007665.1 Aeoliscus strigatus
TCCAACTCCATCTCTAACATTCTCCTACCAATGTATCCACTGTCCCTCCTCTGCACATGTCCAAACCATCTCAATCTAGCCTCTCTAGCTTTTTCTCCTAACCTTCCTGTCTGTGTTGTCCCTCTGATGACCTCATTCCTAATCCTGTCCATCCTGGTCACTCCTAAAGAGAATCTCAGCATCTTTAACTCTGCCACCTCCAGCTCTGCCTCCTGTCTTCTGCCTATCGCTAGTGTCTCTAAACCATACATCATAGCTGGTCTAACCACAGTCCTGTAGACCTTTCCCTTCACCTTAGCTGAGACTCTTCTATCACAAATCACTCCTGACACTTTTCTCCAGCTGTTCCACCCTGCCTGCACCCTATTCTTCACTTCTCTTCCACAGTCTCCACTACTCTGCACTGTTGATCCTAAGTACTTAAACTCCTGCACCTTCACCACCTCTGCTCCCTGTAACCTCACTTTTCCACTGGTCTCCCTTTCATTTATGCACATATACTCTGTCTTGCTACGACTGACCTTCATTCCTCTTCTCTCTAGAGCAAACCTCCACCTTTCTAGGTTCTCTTCCAACTGCTGCCTACTCTCACTACAGATCACAATGTCATTGCATATCATTGCATATCTGGATTGCATACATACCATTTAAATGATGAGTATTGTAATACCAAAGTGACACTTTCATCCTCTCGTATCACAGCAACAGCATCATCTGGATCAGCCGTAAAAGACTCACCTGGTCCGGTGTGTGGATGAGGATGAGGAGTTTGTGGGCCTGTCACGTGGCCTTCTCTCCTCAGCTCAAACAAGTCGTCTCTCCCCAAATCGCAGCACATATCCCTCCTCAACACTTCAAAGTCTATGTGTGAAAAGGTAAAGAAAAGAATGTGACACCTGCAAACAGGGTGATATGGTTGATGTTCCGTTAATCTAAACAAGTTTATCACAAAAACAGTAATAAGAAGTATTTTACGGGTAAAAAAAAAACAAACTACTACATTTCTACATAATTTTTTTTTACTCGCAAATACACACAGTAAAAACTTAAAAAGGACCCTTACAATTTTTAATATCACCAACAGAATGTATTCAGTCATATTCAAGCAGTTCTACTCATTTTTCACTGATTGGGAAGTATAACAAAGCCTAGTTGCACAATGTTTTTACCTGAAAAAGGATCATCTGTCTCAGTATCAGATGTCGGAAGCTGCTCAATGCTTATATCAACAACCTTGTTATTTTCCTCCTCAATAGACCTCAGTTTGTCTGGCTCCTCTGTGAAAGCAGTCTGTCTGGTTCTTCCTCTCCTTTTTGAAGCAACCTGGCTGACAAAAGCGTCTTCATCGTCAGAGCAGACGGCACGAGGCAGTGCAGTGGTGGTCCTCTTAGGCTGCCTCCTGGGTGGGACATTCTCAAGAGGCACATCAGGGGCAGGTTTATCTTTCTGAGCAGTTTTCCTTGTACTGGCTCTCTTCTTAGGGATTTCTAGTTTTTCTTTTGGTTCTGCCTTGGCGTCCGAGTCACTCTCATCGCTAAACTCCACCTATATTAAAAGAGAAAAATTCTGGTTGAAGACACACAGTTGCTTCTTTTGGTGTAACAATCCATCTTCGTGTCTGATCAGGTGCTCACCTTAAAACGGGATTTTTTTGTGCGTCTGGGGGCAGCCGGCACAGGCAGGGCGTTGTCTTGAGCTGGCGACAACTCTTCAAACACATGAAAGTGTAGTTTTGAGGCAGTCCTCGGTGCCTTCTGTGCCGAGGATGGGCCCTTCACCCTTTGAACAGGTGTGCAGGCGAACGTAGGTACGATAGTGTTGAAGTCAAATGTGCGAAGCTCTCTAACAGACTTTGACTTTACAGTCGCCGGTGTCACTGGAAGCACACTCTTCCCTTTAGCCGAGAGGCTAGAACCTTGAATCTTTGGTTTGGTAACTCTGACCTTCTTTGCCCCTTTGTTCTTTTCAGGGATACTTTTGGGCTCCTTGAGTATGGATGAGTGAGCTGCTGTTTTTTCGTCAAAAATCAGCTTTTTGTCTTCTTTTGGTGCTTTCCACATCCAACACCTTGAGAACAGCTCCTCTGGTGTGCAGTCCATTTTGGCAGCCAAGCTAACCAGTGACATTATTGCTTTAGTTGCCATTAGACCCGCTTTCACGGGTCTTAGCAAAGGAGAGGCGACAGCATCAACAAACCTTAAACCAGCTTCGAGTATTTCCCAAAGTGTAGAAATCTTGTTATGATTTGGTTCCAACGCAGATAGTGCCACATGGAGATAAAAATTGCCCATCACATCGTGCATAAGGGCAGGTTTAGAGCCTTTTCCACAGCTTGGGAAGAGTTTAGCCAATTTAGCTTCAAGTCTGGCCTCCACATTCTTACAGCGGGCGAATGTTGCGCTCTGGAGCTTCAAACTGACTCTGACTTGAGCAGGATCCAGCTGGAGAACCAGATCAGCCTGTGTTGCTGCCCAAAGAGCAGTGACACGGCCCAGACATGGCTCAGAGCAACAGGGACACAGGCAGTCAGATTTGTGTGTCAGGGATGAGAGCCAGCGATGAGGTTGGGCTTTGAGAGGGGGCGAGCTCGCTGGATCCCCCACGACGGGTTCTTTGTCAATCCACCGAGTGCTCAGGATGCTCTGAAAGTCCTCCTCCAAGACAGGTAAGGGAGACTGAGGTTTCTGTGCTGGACGGCCTTTTATCGGTTTGATTTTAACTTTGGTCCTCTTCTCTTGATCTGAAATATCTGAACATGATACAGAAGAACTCATTTACGTGACTCAAGAGGAAAGAACACTCAGTTAAATGGGAAATAAAGTTCAAACATGCATCTGCAAGATGTAGATAAAGTCTGGTTTAATGTCATAACCGTGCAGTGTAGTTTATTTGAAATGAAGGTGTTTATTTAACAAACCTGTGCTATGCTCCAGAAGATTCCTGACTTTGTCCAAGTCAAATCTACTTTCCTCTCTCTCCCCCAGCATCAGCTCCAACTTGGCTTTCACCACCAACAACTCAGCACATCTAAGAGCAGAAGAATGTCACATAGAACAATTAGCTACTGAACATGTGACAATTTGTTGCTAAAGCAAGAGGGACAAAGCGCCTCCATCAAGAAGCACTAGAAGACAAGCTGTTCTAACATCTTTAGATTGTAATTTCCAGTTCCCTGTAAACCTTTAACCCACAACAATGGAGTGTGTGTACATACTGGCTGAGCGCCTGCAGCTTGATGGCCAAATGAAGCGCTTCCAGGCACTGGTATCTGGCATCATTGATGGCCCCACAGCTGCTCCTCACAGCCACCATCTTAGCAGAGCAGGTTAACAGCTCTGACAGCAGCTGCCACTTGAGGACAAGGTTATCTCCTGCTCACAGACGGGGAGAGAGGGGTAATCAACACTATAGTCAGTCGGGATGGGTCCAGCAACACAGATGCATTGGCACCCGTGTGGAGCTCATAGAGTGCAACACTGCGTCGGTGCATGTGTCGCTTTAAAAAGTCACGTGAACGATACAGACGTCAAACTGTGTTTAAGACAGTGCATCTGTCAAAGGGATGTGCCTCTGCCAAAACAAAAACAACTTGCACTTGTTGGAAAGAAAGAGAAAGGTGTGGGACCATTTAGATCTGATATCGGTAAATAAAGTATTACTTGTTTTTTATCATCCTGTTCAAGCTTGATCTATCAGAATTCAAATCCATTTAAATGTGACTGAGGTTAAAATTACTCAGTTTATTTAAGTTAAACGCCGCATTTGTTTGACAGAACTGTCTTACATACAGTAAATACAATTTTAAAAACTATTAAAGATATTTTAACAATATTACAAGACACAATATGAAATACAATAAATAATGTAATTGCGTATATTCTAGGTCATTTAATCAGTATGTCAGTGGAGTCTCTCCACTAGGTTGCCTCCAATAATGTTTATGATCCAGCAGGTGTCTGTATTGAGTTGCACAGTGACACAGTATCAATACAGGTTCACTAACGTGCCGCAACACTTCACGAGGCCTCCTCTACCCATTATTATAGTAGTCAGTATCTGAATAATATTGACAGTAATTTGAGAAGAACATACCTTGGTCAATGAAGCGCATGTCTGAGCTGCTGCCATTGGTCCCATACAGGCCGTTCCCCACTAAAGTAACCAGCAGGCTTCTGAGGAGCTTCAGACTTTCATACAGGGCAGCATCAGGGCCGTTTATACCTGACACACAGGCAAACTCAGTTCGAGCTGCATGCATAAACTCAGTCAAGACAGAAAGTCATCTGGTTATGTGATCTACTGTATGCCAACCATGCTGAGTGATGCGGGCCCTCTGGCTCTGACGCAGTGCAGAGGAGTCCATGCTGAGATAGGAGCTGCAGGTCTGGAGCGTCCGGGCACGCAGCAAATACCAGCTCTTTGACTGCCTCTGTTCACTGACTTCTTTCAGCACATTACACAGATAAGACAACCCACGGTCCACCTGTGGAGTGGTCATGCAATGAAGATAACGCCGATAAAGAAAAACGCAAACAGGATCAACATGTTGTGGGAACAAATGCTATCAGATGTTACCGACCTGTCCAGTGCTGTAACAGTACTGAGCTTTCAACAAAATGACCAGTAGCGAGAGAGAGGAGGGTCTGTCAAGAGCGGTGTCCGAGGAAAGAATTTTATCCGCTTGTTCTAACTGGGCCTGAAACATAAAACATTGTTTTTGTGAGTAAAATCCAGCAAACACAAAAATGCCCCGCCCCCGATTGTTGTCATTAGATATGTGCATTACCAAAGCCAGATCAGGAGAGCCCATATCAAGCAGGAGGCTGGCTGATTGACAGAGCGAGCTGGCACCTCCCTGGACGTCAGCACATTGGTGGGAAAGTCCAATAGTAAGTTGGTGAGCTTCCAACGCCTTTAGAGGCTGCAGACATTTGACAGATTACCAGTTAGTCACACAGTAGTCTGAACACAGGCTACAAACTGATCACACACTACACCCATAAACACTACCTTTGACAAGAGATGTCACAATACAATTACATGCATACATATATTTCTTACTTTTTTCGAAAATGTGTGGATAGTTTTACCCTCATTTAATAATTTAACAGTCCTTCCCAAAGCTCCTGAAGCCTGTCGGAGGTGATATCTATTTGCTGTGAATATTTACCTTTCCCATGAGCCTGAAGAGAGCTGCAGTCATTGTAATGGAGCAACAGGTCTGTTTGGGGTTCCTCACAGAAGGCATAGCTCGACTATGCAGAAGCACGGACCACTCATTCAGTGCTCTTTCTAACGGTTCACACAACTCTGAAAGTTCAAAGACACATTGCACAAAGACATTCAATGATAAGAATCATTGTTAAGTACATAACAGAGATGCGGGATGGATTTTGTACAGGACTGGATGCAGACTCCTTCACTTACTGTTCTCTGAAGCCAGGTTGAAATGCAGTCCATCAAAGACCAGGTTATTGTTCCCAGTCTTCTGCTTGTCCTCATAATCTAAATCATTGGTCTCTATGCGATTTGCCATACACTGCTGTTGCTGTTGCAACTCCCACTGCTTTTTGTCCCTCTCCATGGCCTTTAAAAACAAATTCCAAACATAACTGAGTCATCGCAAGACACATGAATGGTGTTAAACGGCTGATCACCAGATTTACAGAATATCACATCTCCCAATAGTAAGATGTGATTTAGCTACAAATATTGTCAAGCGGTTGTCAAGTTTAGATCCACTTGGTCAAGTCAATATTAATTGCCAGACGATTACAGTAGTTATGTCTGTAAGTGACACCAGGACAGTTGTGACAGCACTCACATCCTGGAGGTTCTTCTCCAGAGTGCAGATGTAGAGCCACAGCAGAGCATGAGCTTTGTCATCCCTCAATCTGTCAGCGTTTTCAGGAGACTCTGGTTCTTCATCCAGCAGTCGTAAAGCCTCATGAGTAAAATCAACTGCCACGCTACGTTGTTACAGAAAGACAGTAAGAAGATGGGAAAGCAAGAGATTAATCAGCATGGTACATACTAAAAAGCTGATGAGTGTGTCTACAGGTTTATACACTTATTGTAGTGAACTTAACAGCATCAAAATGCCCAACACCACTATCAACGCATTACATGACCAATGATGCAAGCTATTTACTGCAGATGTGAATTTAAAGTAAGTCCAAAAAACGATCTGGCTCTTCTGGCCTCTTTGTCGATGAATAAACATTAGAAATCACACAAATGCAGCTCTCACCAGTCGGTTTGTTCACTGAAATCCCGGAAACACACAACTTGGGCCATTTC
The DNA here is from genome assembly GCA_901007665.1 of Aeoliscus strigatus. Classification (NCBI taxonomy): domain Eukaryota; kingdom Metazoa; phylum Chordata; class Actinopteri; order Syngnathiformes; family Centriscidae; genus Aeoliscus; species Aeoliscus strigatus. The sequence continues at coordinate 6,301 of CAAKHB010002534.1, forward strand.
ACAGAGGTAGACGGCACGCCGATGAGAGTGGACGCTGTCCTCATGACAGATGTCCAACAGGTCACAGAGAGTGTTGTAACGCTCCTGGGCCGTATCCCCCGCAACGGCTTTATACGCACGCAGCTCTTCATCCAGGAGGCAAAGCATCACTCCTTCATCCGGAACGGCTGGACCAAAGCCATCACGTAACGTCCTATGACAGGATGTGACAAAAAGGTTCAAGTCCATCAAAATTCAGAAATGTATTATTCTTTTCCTCCACTTCACAAAAAAAAAAAAAAGGCCTTCAAACTTTCTTGCGCCAACTTCTGGCAAGATTTAACCACTGCTTTTCTGTACCTCAGCCGGATGTCCTCTTCCGAGTTACGTGCTGCATCACTCTTTGTTTTCACCCATAAAGACACAGGTTCAGCCATATGCGTTGAGATGTTGTCCCCCAAAGCCTTCAGCCACATGATCACCCAGTCCAGTGCCCGGTCCAGGTGTCCAGCTCTCCGAGATGTTTGCACAGCCACCGTGAAGGGTCGGTTCAACTAGGTAATAATAATATCCATTAAAAATGATCCTTTAATTTACAAATGGATGAAATTTAGCAGGCACTCACACAGCATGGACAAGATATTGTACACACTGCATTGATAAATACAGGAATGCCTTACCCGATCCACAGAGAGTGAAGAAGGGCAATTCTTGCAGAGATCCCTACAGATGATCTCTACAAGTGTGAAGGCCTGGTCATACAGCTGCTTGTTGTAGAATACACAAGCAAGGTTGCTCACAGCGATCACTGCAAAGCAAATAAGATGAGATCAGATTGTGTCTTTAATGTTATAGTGACGCTATCAGAAGTACACAGTCATCACCTGCTCTGATGAGAAGACTTTCACTTGGCAGTTTGCGCAGTTCAGGCATCACTTGTGCAGCTGTGGCCTGACAGTACAACAGCACTCTGTCGAGTGTCTCACCGTCCTCCAGCTGAAGACAAATCCCAGTGAGAACGCTATTTTAAGTCCAACTGTCATTGTCACATCCGCGTCTTATTTTCACTGCTACGTACCTGTGATGCGAGTAGGCTGTCATAGGCAAACTCAAAGCCTTGGTAAATACCGAAGCAAAGCGCCTGCTGCAGGCTGGTGCCCTCAGCTTGACATGTTGAATTCTGGCAGAGAAACAGAAAACAAATGTCATATTCTCAAGGTGTTCTAAGGAAAAGAATTACATTCAAATAGTCTTCAATTTTCTTTGAACTGCAAAAATCAATGTGTGCTCTATTAATTGAAGGAGCGTAAGCTTTTATATTAGCTACCAAAGTGATGATAAAAAAGAACTGATCATTAAAATAGTGGCCAATTATTTTCCCGTTGATACTGAATTTAAAAATACATTTAATCACATTATGGACCTACTGAAATTCTCATATAGTAGTCAATGTAGTTGTTTATCAATATTTGTTAGTAGCACTACTAGAAATGCCCTGGTCACATAGTTATATTGTCTAAATAAAATCAATTTTTAATCATATTGTATTGGTACAAAACAAATCTTAAAAAAATGCAGCTCCAGGTTACTGCTCTTCTAGCAGAGTACAAAAAGCAGAGAGTGACCAAACTAACCTTCTTGAGCATGTGTGTTATCCAAACTTGTTGCTCCTCCAGAAAGGAGAACCAGGCCAGAAGCACAGGTCCACTCAAGTATTTGCTGTGGCCATTTTCTACTGCCCACACCACGAGTCCACTCCCTTCCAGAACACCATGAGCTCCACGGCCCACGTCAGCAGACAGGGACCTTAAGGTTCTGGCGCACTCTCTCAAAGCCTTGCCACTTTCCTCTTCATCTTTCAGCAGTGAATGTATTTTTATTGCCCAGTTGCCAAGTGCCAGAGCCGTGCAGTCAGCACAACCCTTCACCTTCTTCTCAATTTCATTCAGAAAATTGGAAGCAAGATTGTAGTGGCCGGCTTTACAAAGCACCTTAATTGGAATAAGCACCACTTCGTAAGGTGTACATAAACACGTTGCATCAATTGATTGCTTGGATCTGTCCCCTCCACAGCCTTGACCTGCTGTCCAACATTTACAGAAAAGTGTGCGTATTTCCTCCAGAAGGAAGCAAGCGTCGTCCTCTGTCACAGCTTGACAGCTACTCTCAAAAGCAGTGACAGCCTCCTCTACGTATATGGAAACTCTAGAAAGCGAAGGAGTTGTACTTTCTTTGTCCAACAAAAGGAGGAAGCTCAGGGCTTGGATCTGGCAACGGAGTCTGTCGTGAGCATTCAGAATTGTCTGATCTTTAACAGCATACACTCCATTCCAAAGGACAGCGAAGCAGTTCCGCACCAGAGAGCAGTGGTCCTCAATCTAAGGATAAAAAAAGCAGTGTAACCTTATTAATACTGAAACCAGTGAAGCAATCCTGCATAGAGTGTAAGTGGAACAGATTGTTCAACACACGTTTAGTGTAAAAAATAAAATACAAGCCTTTTGTGCTGGGGTAAGTCTGCTGTAGAGCAATCCAGCGAGATGGCTGCAAAGAGGGTAAGCTTGCAAAGAGCGGAGGTTCTTGACAATATGGAAAATGATCTTTTCCATGTAAAGTGGACTGGTCTGAACGACAGGTGGTGCAGAAGCATCGAAGCCCTGGAGGCAAACCTCCACCAGCTTCACTAAGTGACTGATGTGCTCCGAGTCCGTGGATCCAGCTCCCAGCTGATGGTTACAGGCTCGGATCACTCTGTCAAACAGTGTCCGGGCATGCAACCACGGCCGACTCGTATCATAACTCTGCAAAGTGGAAACAGAACAAGTTCAAACTATGTTTTTTAATGAAGAAAATGAACGAATCTGCAAGCTGATCCATGATAACATTACTACACAAAAAGTATAATTTACCAAACAACCTAGCTGTTATGTACGTAACAATGGAGCTAATTTTAGTCAGTCTGCGGCGGCTTTAAAGTCAGTACTAGAACCAAACCTCCAGTTCTTGGAGTAAACGTCGCGTCTCTTTCACAGAAGCTGTTCGCTTGATGTACTCGTCCACTTTCAAACACTTCATGTCGACAGCTGAAAAAAACCCAACAGATTAGTAAATTACATATTAACTCGCTGACTTTTAACGTCGATAAATTGAGTTAGCAGAGCTAGCGCAACGTCAACACCTGGCAGCTTAAGACTTACTTGGAGTAACGGAGCTTTAAAGCAGAACGGTTATTTACAAAAGACAAACTGAAGTTTTCTGCACATAGTTACCAAATGACCGTTGCTGTGAAATGTGCGACACCTAAATGTTTGATATTTCGCCAGGAATGAGCAAGTCTCGTTGCCCCCGCGCACTATTTTTGAAAGGCGTTTGTTAACCAATCGTAAAACACTTCCGCATGTACCAGGAAACGCAATGAAACCTGGGAATGGTAGTTTTATAGATATACTACCGGAAGCTTTGATAGTCTGAGTATAATATTCTATATTTTCGTTTCCTTAAGCTAAACGACAACTACATTTCCACGCAGCAACAACGAGAAAGCAATACCTTTTGCAATGTTTAACTAAGTTGTAGTAAAAACTCGTGTTTGAGATGCTATGATTGTAGGAATAAATAAAACGTCCTTTCCAAATAGAGGACATATGACATATGACATAGGTGCTAGTAGGTTCATGAAAGAGAGATCATTAAATGTACTTTCCGATTTTTTAAATTGTCTTTTGTGATGGGACTTGTAAGCCATATGTGTACTGAAGAATTCTTGCCCAACGTATGGAAAAAAATTCTAGTCTCATAGCTCTGAGAGATTATATTTGGCAAAAACCCATCTATAATTTTTATTACAATGTTCAGCCCTCTGGAAACGGGCTTTAAATTAGTATTCAGGTTGGATATAGGGTGACATAAGTGCAGAGGTTGACATAGTGAAGTACAATATCCACATGAAGATATCTACAGCATCATTTTCTGTCATAGTGTAAATGTGTTCTGTAAAAAATAAATAGGCAGTAGGCAGTTTGAGGATTTATTTTGCTGCTGTTTGTGTTTAAGAACAGACAGGTCACACAAGAGCCTGAAGAGAAGAATAGCCACTGTCTACTGGCGAACTAAGCCTGTATTCTTGATCACATGTTCCATTGCAGCCATATCAGAAGTGTCCAGGTTGGCTTGGTACTTGGCCAAGATTTTTAGGATAGGCCTCAGCCTTAGCCACCACTGTACCTTGGGGATACGATGTCTGCAAAGAAAAGAATATGTCAGAAGGGAAAAGGGAGACAACGATTTTTTTTCTCCAAACATACAATATATTCAGAAACAGCTGCATCAAAAAAAAGACAGAAACTAAAACAAAAAAAAGGTCTCTATGCGTGATACCACCCACGTTTGCTGAATCAGTTTGTCGATTTCTGTAAAATAACCAGTACTTGCAACAGGCACTACTGAATTTCATTCTCTCTTACTCAAAGTCAGTCTGATCTTTAAGTTCTGCCAGAGGCTGGAAAACCAAAGACCTCTTCCTCATTCCCAGCACGCATGCCGAATCCGCTGAATTGGCAAAGATTCGACCTGCAGGTTTAAAGAGAAAACACAATGTTTAATAGCATATAGAGAACAGATCATCAAACAATAACTTGCCTTTGTCCTCACCATGTCGATAACATTCCTTTAGTTTGTCGGTCAGCCAGAGGACAGATTTGATGCCCATCTTTGTGGCAAAGTTCCTGTCAAAGGGGCTGGGGTTTCCACCCTGATAATATGCAAATTGTTGTTGTTGTTGTTAATGAAAATGAATGTGGTGGAGAAAATAAACTGATAATTAAAAAGCTAGTAGGCATACCTGCTGCATATGACCCAGTACATTCTTTCTGCAGTCAAACACACCTTTGCCCTCCTCTGTGTACAAGTTGAAGATAAAATCTGTGGTGTAGTTAGCATTGCATTTCTCATTCCTGGAAAAAAAGGGTTATTTAGTCCAAATAAGGTGTAAAGGTGATTGTCTTCAATGAAGAGTTTTTACCAAACCTCAAAACCAGTCCTCTTTTCACTGTGGTTTTCATCTTCTCCACCAGATGTTCCACATTTACCTACAAACCAACAAGGTGTTGACAAATATCCTTCTGTGACTCATCCTCCATTGCTATGTTCATGGATAAGCTCAGACCTCAAGGTCATGAATGTTGAAGGGTTCTTCATAGATGTAAGCAACATCAGCTCCAGCTGCCAAGCCAGCCATGGTAGCCAGGTAACCACAGTGACCTCCCATAGTCTCAACAATGAAGACTCTTCTCTTGGTTCCAGCAGCAGATAGTTTGATCCTGTCACATGTCTGAAAGGGAAATAAAGGTCCAGAAGAAGGGATTGTGAAGCGATTTGCATGGTTGCGATACTGCTTGAATTATTTGTTCAATGTGAGAACTGGACCATGGTTATGGTGTTAAGAGCAGTGTCAGCGCCAATACTGAAGTCAGATCCAGGAATATTGTTGGAAACAGTAGCAGGAATCACAACAAGGGGAATACACAGTTCCTCATACTTTTCTCTTGCCTCCACTATCTCTATACTCCCAAGAAAGGCCTGATAAAAAACAGAAACAGGACTGAAATGGGTTTGATGTGCAGTTAGATGTATCAGAAACACAGCACTCTTCATATTGCAGCTCACCTCAAAGCCTCCGATAATAACTAAACCATGTATGTTGAACTTGGCGATGCTGCGACTGATCTCCTCCATGAACTCATGTGGCAGGGATCTTCAAAAAAATTGCAATAATAATAGCGTGCTCACATTTAATCTAAATTAAACATGGCCAAAAATTCAAACATACCAGTGAAAGTTTTACAACACGTTCCCATCTCACCTCTTTGTCCCCAGTATGGATCCACCCTTTCCAGTCCAACCTGCCACACCGGACCAACTGATAGGCTCAATCTGTACCAGGAAAATAAGAGTATATATATGTGTTCCCACTGTAAAGCTGATCGAATGTAATGTATATTTTCCAATTTGTGTAACTGCAGTGTACCATTCCATGAGCTAAGCCGTCAAAGCCATCCTGCACAGCCAGCATCTGGTGGCCCTGGAGGAGCCCAGTCCGGACAGCTGAACGAACTGCAGCGTTCATTCCGGCACACGGTGCACCCACATTTAAGACGGCGATGTGGATATTACTCTGACAGTTTCCCACAAACAGTTGCCAGAGTTACTTCATTATCCACGGGGACTCAGTTACTAATGTTTGTTACCTTGACATCTGGGGCGTGCACATGGGCCAACATCTTATAGGTGTCCCAGTTGTTCTCAAAACTCCTTTGGGCAGATATGTGCAGGAACATAAAATCAAAAAATCAACATGGCACTTGAGATTTCTGAATGCATGACACCAAAATGCATGCCTCACTTTCCCCTGAGCTTCACTGCATCTTCAAACCTCCCTTCAGCCATGGCTTTGGTGACGTCTTTGGTCTGACATAAAAGAGGGCGAGCATTCGGATCTGTTCTTCTTTGGTCTTCATCTGATGCCAGTCATGAGTTTCATAGACACTGTAGCAAGAGGTTGGTTTGGAAACTGACAGACTCACCACTTGCACACACTCCATTAGAGGCAGCCGGACAGCCATGTTTCCAGACAAACTGACCACACATGCAGGCGTTTCTGGTGTGGCCTCCAACAGAGCCATCACCGCCTCCACACCCATTCTGCTGGCCTGCATTGTGACAACAGAGTAGCCAGTAACCCACAGAGGCAAATCACCAAGGCAGGTAAATGAGATTATGTGGAACATCTGAGAGATTACCAGGACTCTGTCAAAGGCGGAGGGGGTTCCACCTCTCTGTACATGCCCCAAGATGGTGGTACGAGTATCGAAGCCGAGCTTGTTTGATATCAGCTGGACACAAACACAAGAGTTATGAACAGTGTATGAACCCATCAACATGCATGAATGTTAAAATACTGTGATCACTCACCTGTTTGATTTGTTCGCAGGTGATGGGTTTACCTGTGAGGTCTATTGCACCCTCAGCGACTATGATGACATTCAACCGAGATCCACGGCCTCGTTGCTGACAGGGAGACAGAACAGCTCTGAAATCTGATGAACCCAAATCTGTTTTTTAAGGGACATTTAAACAAGACATTTACCTCGGTGAGTCTTCTGCACAGGTGATCCTCCCATTCGGCTTCTGGGGGCATCTCTGGGATGAACACCCAGTCTGCACCACAGGCCAGAGCTGTCACCAAAGCCAGGTAACTGTAGGTTAACGGTCATAAGTCAAGCACTGAGGTGATACCCTTTTAGAGCTGAAACTTTAGATTTAAGCTTACTCAGGGAAGTAGTATGTTTTTTTATTGTCTGTTTTATTTTACGAAGATTTGCTTTACTTCCCATGTTGAAGGTGTTCTTAATATTCTCTTCAATGAATGTATGTTGACTATATAAGTACCTGAGTGTAGGTCAACAGAACAGCAAATAGCATCCTAAAAATATATCATAACGCAAATCAACCCTTCTGAGACAGATTATGTAGAAACGGAGGATTATAACCGTAAGGGAGGGAGAGTACATAAGTGTATACGGCTATCCAATAATCAGTTTTCATGATTAATTTATCAATTTATACATTTTTGAGATCCGACATGGATAAACCACTGAATCCTCCAGCACACTCCTTAATGTGCTCTACTCACCCACAATGTCTTCCCATTACCTCCAGGATGAAGGTCCTCTGGTGACTGCAGAAGGACATGTTTTAATCTCAGAGTCCATGAAGACTAGTGGTCTGAAGTAACTAAGTGCCAGCAGGTACCTCTGTGCTGTGGTAGTGATGGCGTCCACTATCTCCATGATACGATGCAAGGCAGAGTCTGTGCCAATGGTCATGTCAGTGCCACAGAAATCATTGTCAATGGAGCCAACCATGCCAACGATATTGAGGTGGGACGCACTCTTGGCCTCACTTGCGGTGATCTTACCTGAGCACAGATTGGGAGATTATTTGCCTGACAAGTACTGTATACAAATGTAATTGTATCTAGACACAGACAATCTAGACACTTTTTAAAGAAATACATGGTGAGTCTGGGTCATGATACGCACCGGCTTTGACTAAGTTTCCCAGCAGCTCGCTCCACTCTGATCGGAACTGGTTGGCACCTGTCAGAGAGCCGTCACCGCCAATGACACACAAGTTGGTGATGCCCAGCTTGACCAAGTTATAGGCTGCCTTAGTACGCCCCTCTTTGGTGCGGAAGTCCTGACAGCGGGCGCTACCAATCACAGTTCCACCCTAAAGGAGGAAGAGAATCACAGGGAGTCAGATGAGGAGTTGGGAAGGATGATTGGAAACGTGAGTGCTCACATCTAAGGCCAGTCAGGTCCTGCTAATAATAATCTATGGAACTACAACTTCCTTTGTAACTGCACACGGACGCTTAACACAAATAATCTTTCTCACTAGGACTGCTAATCACGAGCTCAAGAAAGATTTTTTTAGTAAGTATGGTTTCGTCATCCTTGCTTACCAGCTGCAGCATCATTGACACACTTTCCCAAGTAGCTGGGTGGATATTGTCTCCCCCGTCCACCAGACCCTGGTAACCCTGTCAACAGACACACATGCTGCACAAATTTATGATTTGGAAAGATGAATGAAACTTTGACACATGTGAGTATTTGTCAGGTCTTGAGGTCTTTTATTTTGTGCAATTTGCTGGACATTTAAAGATGCAGTCCAACTTATGAGCAGGCTATTCCTGGAACAAACAGATGTTAGAATGAAACATTTAGTAATTGAATTAATTAAAATCCCTTTTCATCAGTGTGAATAGAATTACCTTCGTGTTTCTGATTATAAATGTTCTTTTATGTATCTACAGAATTGTACCTTTAATTCAATGATAGAAAGCAAACAAATGAAACTATTATCAAAGCTATGTGTACCTCTTGGACAAAATACACCTTGGCTCCAGTGTACAGTCCCACTCGAACTGTGGCCCTCACTGCTGCATTCATACCTGCAGACACAATCATATGCATTAGCTTTTCGACTTGGATCATGAATGTTGTGACATCAGACTTGTGGGGTTGAAAAAAATGAAGTGCAGGAAAAGTTCCACATGACACAGCAATATTGATATATTTTTAAAAAGTTTTGCAGCCAGGTGGATGAGGAGCTGTTTCTTTGTCAGAGTCATTTAAATAAAGTTCTCATCAGTGTTACATCCTCAAAAACAACAAAAAATGTTTGCTGTAGTAGATGGTCTTGGTATTTTGGTGTCCTTTAATGCAGGCCTTCCAATATGAACATCGTGAAAAGAAATTACAATTGTGAAAAAAGATGGAAAAATAATACATTCAAAATGATCTATAAGTACTATTTCAAGAATAACAAAACAATAGCAGAACTCTTCATACTCCTTTTCTCGTGGAAAATAGAGAAAAAATTAGCTAGATATTTACCAAACAAAACACCAGTTGAGCTCTGTTGGCTGAGGCCCCGCCTCTTTAACTCCTTATCGCCTCTCTCCGGGCTTAATAATTAGTTAAAAAATACAACTTTATCTATACTAAATAACACCTTACAATGGATGTCATGGCTAATGTTTTATGTTTGTAGTGCACATACAATTTTTAGAAACACAGTTATGTTATAGGGTGACATGGTGGTGCAGTGGTTTGCACCGTTGCCTCATAGCAAGAAGGTCCCTGGTTTGCTTCCTAACCCCGTACCCCACTTGCTCCCACCTCCAAAAACATGCTGACGTTAATTGGTCACTCTAAATTGTCCTTAGGTGTGAGTGTGTGTGCGTGAGTGGTTGTCTGTCGTTCATGTGGCCCTGTGATGAGCCGGCGACTTGTCCAGGGTGACAGCTGAGATCGGCTCCAGCACACCCGTGACCCATAACTGGATTGAGCGGCAGGAAATGAATGAGTTATGTTATGTTATGATCAGAGGATTATGGAGGTGACAAAGGTGATCCGAACTGTCAGTGTACATGGAATCATTGTTGGCATTATCCTCTGTCAAAAATTGGGAGAAATCAGGCGAGAATAGAAATTTCACGTTTTTCCTCTGGTTTATTCCAATTTACTCAGGCATAGTGAAACAGGAATACATTCTCTGAAGTCCTCAGATATTCAAGGACACTAAGAACATGCATGTGAAAAAAATGCATATTTTGTAGTGGAGTAATTCTTCATTTACTTTGGGTATGTATTTTTAGGAGTTTTCTCTGAAAACATGGTCAGGGCTGAAAGGGTTAACGTTGTAAAATGTAAGTTCAAATTGCTGGAAAGACGCCCATGCCTGCTCTCTATGCTTAGGGGTCATTTAAAGGACACGATGTGGATAGATTCACTTCACAGGTGCCAAGAGCATCTCCACTTACACTGCAAAGGAGGAGAGGAGAGGAGTGTGATGGCCAACCTCACTAACCTTACCAACACTTGACAGAAAGGTCATTCCTCTAAAATTAGTGCTCATAACAGATACAGCCATCGTGAGAAAAATGGATGAAACACACACGTAATTGGAGTTGGGAAGGCTGTAATGAGAATACGTGTGGAAGATAGTTCTGTTTGACTTGCAAAGTTCAGGTAAGTGGAAAAATGCACAGATGGAAACTGCTATGTCACTTTTTCACACCAAGTTTTTGGGGTCGTTGTTACATTTTCCAAAGGTCACAGAGGAGCTATTCCTTATCAAGTTAAAGGTCAGACCCAGTCGGAGGTCCTTGCAGCTATATATATAAAATGTGAAATTGTTTAGGTATCACAAACTGTAGCTAAGACATTTATTCAGTCATCGTCTCCTGCTTGCTCCGGTTACAGGTCGCAGCCGTGATGATCTGTCAACGGGGGGAACATCAATGGATGAGTCAGCAGCTTATCCCAGGGCTCATGAGGGCCAGACAACCACTGAGGCCAGAGAACCCACTTCCCATGTCTCAGACAAGGGGAGAGCAGGCAACTCCACAAGGAAAGCTCCAGGCGTTGCTATGTTGCTATGAGGCGATAGTGGTAAACACTGCACCACCGTGTCGCCCTGTATATAATGTTAATGTATAATAATTATGTACCTAACATACTTACAGATCCAGCTTAATGATTGACCAAATAATTTCTCACTCTTATCGCATTTGAAGTCCTTCACTTACCTTGGGCATCACCCCCTGAGGTCAGCACGGCAATCGCCCGACCCACACCCATCTTGGTGGGGTCAACAGGAGCTGGATGCGCCATTGTCCTGGAGTTGGCTGAGGAAAAGACTTGAATGTAAAGCACCCCGTTACCCTAATATATTGTACAAGCTGACCGTCACGTCTCACTCAGCCGGCCCGTTGTGGAAAATCATAGCAGGTTCAAGAGCACAGCTAATGCGTTCCTTGGCAAATGCAGAGCCACACATAGTGGGTGCAAACACATTTAGACATGCAGGCACACACACACACACACACACACACACAGAGACTATTATAAGAAACCTCTCCTCACCCCCATTTCAGCATTAGCATTTTTATAGCATTTGACTGTGTAAACAAGTGTTAATTATTCACTAATAATCAGGAAGTACATTGTGAAAATACAGAAAACTCATTTCTGACCAGTATAACACATCTGAATCTCTGCCTCCAATAGCAGCAGGATACTTGATGATGTTGTTACAGAGCCATTCATGATGTGATTGATTATACATTTCTTCAGTTACTTTTTGACATTGTGGCAGTCCGTTTGCTTGTGATGTTTCCATGAAACAAACTGTAACTGTGAGCTGTCGGACCTGTTGGTGGTGTGTTTGATGGGGTGTGGCGGGTAAACAATTCAATTTCATATTTTGTATTTAATTGTGATCCATTTGTATTCTCTTGTCTTCATGATTCTCCACATTACATTCACCATGATTCAGTAATGAAGCTAAAGCCCATATTTATAACCATCTGCTGTCCCAGCAACAGCAAGTCAGCCTGGCAGCAAATACAGATGGACGATAAATTAACTGAGTAAGTGAGAGTTGGAACATCGATAAGATGAACAATATCTGAATTTTTTGTTTTGTTTTTGCACTTGCCCGATCTCAACTCAAACATCTTGGACTAATGTGTATGCCTGTCTGCCATCAATCAAAACTTCAAATGAGGTTTTCATCACGCTCTGAATTATGCTCAAGACTAATGAGGGCCCAACACATTGCTGAGCATTACTAGCAGACAAGTTCAGTTGAGCCTCCTTGGTCCAGTGAAGTGAACGAAGGGCAACAGGGTGTCACCTTCTCAGAGAAAATCAATGAGGATAAATGATAAATACAATGTTGTCATTATTGCTTATAATTCACTATTTTATATAGATACAGTGTGTGTGTTCTGCCTGTGTCTGAATGTACTATACTTCCCTCAAACCCTCAATGGATTCTAAGGGTGGCACTAACGTAACCTGCTAGGTGTATTCACTTGCACTTTGGACTAATACCATCGTCAAATTCAGACGAATCACAACGATACAGGTACAGCATGGTTTGTTTGTTTTTTATCTAAGAAAATAGAGAACACGGAGGTTATGGGAGCACACATTGAGCACAGCGTCCACCTGTCTCTGTTCACAGAGTAAAACATCCCCACACAACTGGATGAAGGCCACAGGACTGGACTGAGTTTACCTTTCCCACCAGATGTATAGAAAATATGATATTTAGTTGTAGTCCAGCTCACCAGCATGTCTTGCTGGATCAAGGCTCAGTGAGGTCTTGCTGTCACATCCAGACCCAGAGGTGTTTTCACCACCTGATGTAGGGACAATCACACTACATTAACATGTCTGGTCCAGTACATACATACATGCATACATACAAATAGTGTGTATGTAGCAGCAGATGCACCTGCTTTTATTACAAATAAAGTATGTCACTGCTAATGAAAACCACTCATTACTCACAGGATAATCCCTCTCTACAAAAGACACACTGCTCCAGCATTATTCCTCAGGATTTCCACTGGTGGACACATTCACGGCCGCCATGTGTAGCTTCCTCTATCTCTATAGAACATGCTCATCTACTCCGGCTCTTACTGTCTTATCTTTTCTGGTGCAAACTACAGCTGGTAGGCTGAAGACGTCATGTTGAAGGAAAAGCTCACACAGTCCAGTATGCTTACATTTAACAAGAAATACCCACATGAATATACATTATTGTTGTTATCCACATGAAGTTAGTTGAACTCCAACAAGAAAATTGATAGCACTCCCGCCGAGAGCCAAAAATTCAGACAACAATTTATAATGTCTCAGTGGAAGTTATTTCTGTGTGCAGGAATTTTCAATCCTCAAAGCCCACAGGATCATGCAGCTTCTTTTTCTTTTTAATTAACACCACTTCCACTGCTGACAATCGCCTGTCTGCTGTTTCGCTATTCATGTCTGGAATTATGATTTAGACATGGTAATTACAAACAGCAGAGCGCTTCACCTCGCAGCAGATACGATTTTGTGTGTGTGTGTGTGTGTGTGTTTGTTACATAACTGAATTTTTCTAACTATTGAATACAGATGTAAAGAGTAGCATTTTAAATCAGTGTTACAAAATGTATATAGTTTGTTATCACTGATTTCCATTATGCCAAAAAAATCCAACCAAATGTCTTTAAAGCTTCATATATTTACTTTCAGTTTATAAATATCCCTGACATTAGGAAAATTCTGCTGTGTTTTCCTCATTTCATGATGAACAAATGCAGGGTTTTCACTAAACCTGCTTTCTGGAATGGACCCCTCATCACTTACAAGTGAAACACATACACACGGTTTGAATGACCTGAGAAACAGACCTGCTATCTATAAAACACAGCATGCCCTTCCCCCCTTTTGTACCACTGGTGGTAAAAAACTGCACAGTCATCCATGTACTACATGTCCTGTGCCTGTATTTATGACCAAGGGCTGTAGTATTACAGTAAAAAGTAAAGTAAATGTGACGCTTCAGGAAGTGTTTCATGTCCAAAGTCATCGAAATCAGACACATGTGGATGAGGCCTCTGTTGCAGGGTAACAATAGAGAAAATCCACTGAGCTATAAAACCACCCAGTTGTCCCATCTTCACACACTGTCTCTTTTTGGGGAAACATCCTGGATGTGATCTGTATTAATAACTGCTTCACTGCGGGGTAGCGAACCTCATCTCTAAAGCATCTGCAGCAATAATGCTTCCACAGTATATACTGTGTTAAATCTGTTTCTCTAATATTGCAGTTTTTACAGAGGCTGTATTTTGGCAAGAATGGATTCTCATTTAAATTCACATTTGAATATTATCTAATACATAACCACAAAAATGACACAACAACGATTGTAGAGCCACTAGAGGGCAGCAAAAACAAGATATAACCACAGTCTAACAGTCAATTTGTGGGTTCAGAAATCTAGACGATGGGATAAAAGGGTCTGTGGAGACCCTGAAACTGCAGTACAGGTCTGAATGAATATAATCTTTGGCACTGACAGAACTAAGAAATACTAACTAACTAACTAAGTAATGTACTTACCGTACATGACAATGGGTGCATCATGTGGAGTAAAATTATTCACAAGTTGCCAGTTTGTAGTGGCATGGAGGACGTCACCTTAGCCCAAGTTCAAAACCAAGACTAATAGTTATTATATAACAGAGAGTCTTTGAAATGATGACGTGTTTCTTTGCTGAACATTCTCAGAAACAGAAGACAGATACAGTACTCATATCATACGGTACTGGTTACAAAAGGAAATGAAAATGAAATGATTTGCCAAAGATTAATCAACACCTGTCAACTGTGAAGGTCACAAGTCTACAGCGTCTCCTCTAACTCCACACTTTCACCTCTGGGAAATGACCTGTGAGGGAAATATATCACTGTGGACAAAAGGCAGCGTGTCATAAACACACACCTCCAGTGGGATTCCTCACTCCCTCTCTCTGCAGCATCTTTCCAATGTTGTCTGTCTCTGGTGAGTTGAGGAACATGTAGCCCTCCCTTGAGGCAAACCCCCAATCGATAGGACCATTTCCAGTTAATCCTCCTGTCCTGTCCTTCTGGACAGTGTTAACACTTGCACAAGCTGTAATAAAACAAATTGATCGATGGAACATCAGTTCAACACCAAACACTTCCCTCTCCATTAATGCGGTGAAATGTGGACTGGATATTCTTATAATCAGGCTTTCTACTTGTTCCAATTGATTGAATTGTACAGAGATTAGCTGGAGCAGTGAAAACGACAGTTTGACAGGAGGGTAATCGCTGTCAACAGTTTTCAATGGCTGCAAATCCTCTTCAGTTAATTTTACTCAGATTTGCATAGAAGACTAACATGACATTTTGTGATTATGTCTTCTGCACAGTCGACTGGATTGTGTTTATTCTGTTATTTCTGAAGGTGTTTTATGCATGTACGCAATTTAGTGCAACTGTGTATCAGTAAATTACATTTTTATTTAGTTTTCATGAATAACAGAGACCGAACTTGACGTGACCATATGATTCACAACCAGAGGCTCATTATGTGAGTGATTTGATACTCTGCGGCCATAAAAACCTACAGCGAATCATCATTAAGACAAATTGTGCCCAAATGGTGACACGAGGATGTTTTTCTGATTTTCATGTATTTTATACATCTGTTATCTGTTAGCTTTGTGATAGCTGTTAGCTTAGCAATGTGATTAACTAGCTGAATAATTGCTCAGCAGGAAATGAAGCAGAGGAAAGTAGAGGGGAAAATATATTTTTAAACACAATCATTTACTGGATGTTTTTCACTATATCGTTACCAGTTGAATACCTTTGTGTTTTGGACGGTGTGCTGGTGATCAGTTGATTACCACAGAAAGGACAATGTTGATTGGTTTTCTTTGTGGCATCCTTATTTGTCCTCCAACTTGCCGGTTTCTTTTAAATAAGTATTAATGGCAAGAAAATGATAAAGAATCATAATATAGAATAACGTAGAGATTGGATATATGAAACGAACAGCAAAAGAGATCCAACTGACGAGAGGAGGGCGTGCCTACCTTCACTTGCTCTCATGTGGGGATGAAGTGCTTACTGTTGCTTGATGTTAGTTTAGGTAGTTTGTGTTCTATGCACCTCTGGACTCTCTTCATTTTAGAGACATGCAGCCAACAGGTGGCAGCAGCATCTGATCTTTGTGCTTTGTGTTTGTGGCTGCACAGTTTCCTCCAGTGCTTCCTAATAAATCATGCACTGGAAGTGCAAATTTTGTTAGATTTTATTGCAGTTTAATCAGCTCAATTAAGGGTTTAATAGGCTGATATTTCTGAGGGCAAATGCTAAATAAATACGTAGATAAACTGTGTGTTGCCACAATCGTAATGTAGATCTTTACAGCTATTATTAGTACATCTATTCATATTCATATTGGAACAAACAAACTAATGTGTACTTCAGCTGGCCAAAAACACTGACTGGTTGATTGATCAGCTGCCATCTTTATGCTAATACTTCAACTTTTTTTCTGAATTCATTTTCTTAATTTTCTCATTGTTCAACCCCCCATTTGCTTCCGAAGGTCTTTTATGAATTCATCAGGCTGAATCAGTGAGCGCCACCTTCCTCACAGGCCTCCCAGACCATTTAACATGTCTTTACCCCTCCTCCTCTCTCAGAGGATTATGCTATTTCTCAATTTGTCAACCGGTATCCCTCTTCCTCATTATGTACATATCTTCCAAACCACCACCACCACCCCTCCATCGGCTACCTGTTTTTTTCCATGTTCTTCCTTTGACCTTCAGCTCCATGCCTTTATTACTCTCTTCCATTTCAACATCTCCTCCCAGCTATCTTCACCATAAGGTGGTAATGGAATGTAAAATCAACATGGCTGTGACATTTTGGGCACCCCCCCCCCCCCCCCCCCCCCCCAACACCCACCCCCCCCCCCCCCCCCCCCCCCCC
>CAAKHB010002534.1:35011-60562 GCA_901007665.1 Aeoliscus strigatus
TTGTAGCAATTTGAATGAAAAGGCTAAATAATTTCTCTGTTTCAAACAAAGATTAATTGAAAGTGAGTTGTTTATAGTGGATAGAGTTATAATGCAGCTCTTTTTTTTAGCACCGGTTGTCCCCTGTATGTTAAAATGGAGCTGATATATTACAAAGCAAAAAACAGGCTATGGCCTATGGGGAAAAAAAATCAGTTTCACTGGGTATTTGTTTCCGTTTTTCATGTTATTTTTTCTGTTTTTCCTGGTAATTTTTTGAAATTCTCACAGTCAGACTCAATCAACAAGACTGAGGCAAAATGTTGTCCAAACATAAATTATGCCTCTGTCCCATCATCATAGCATGGACTACGAGCTCCAGTGATCAAAAGAATGAGTAAAAAAGAACAGTTACATCAATAACATTAATCTATGGAAGAGTATTAGGGACACGTAGAGAAAAATACTTGAGAGGAGAGCACTTCGAGAAAAAAGCTGACATTTCGAGAGTACAGTTGAAATTTCGAGAATTAAGTTGAAATTTCAAGAATAAAGTTGAAATACAATTTCTACATTTATTAGATTAATCATTGATAACTTCAATATGAATCAATAACTCAATTGTTGTATAGTATAGAGACTCCAAAATCACTACACACATCAGTGGTCTCCTCATGATCGTACTACAACTGCTGTTTTGAAATCAAAATGCTGAACATAATTTTGGTGATTTTTTTTGTTAATTTTTTTATTGCTGCGATGCGTCACCCATATTGATGTTATTAAGCAATAAAAAAAATCACCAAAATTATGTAAAACCCTTTTCCATTTTTTACCTTTTTTATCTCACATATATTATTGCTTTGTTGTGTCAGTTGTTTACTGTCTGATGTTGTACGCCCAAGAACAGAATAAAAATGCTTCATTAAAATCAATATACAGTGGAAGCATATTAGAACATATTATCTTGGTGTGTGTAAATTTCAAGTGTTTATCCCGACACAGAAAAGTTCTCTGTCTCTCTCTGTTTGACTGTATGTTACATCTGTTCTAATGAGGCTAATAGCAATTAGGAAAACATGAAAGTCTTGTGGTTAATCAGAGCTGTAATCCTTGATCTACAGTAGCAGGAATATGTGTGCATGTGCATGCACACATGTGTGTGTGTGTATCAGAGATCATTTTCCAGTATATCAGACAGCTGCTGTCATGTTCATGTCGCAGCAGCAGGATATAGGAGGTGTTCTTGTCTGTGAGTGATGCGATGGCATGAACAGCATGGTTTAAGAGCTAAAAGAAGGTCACTGATGTCTCGCTTCACTATCTCTCCCTTCTTTTCTCTTCTCTCTCGGTTGCCCCTGTCATCCCTACTGGATGATCCCTCGCTCTCACTTCCACCCAGCTGTCGTCCTGTCCTTCGTCATGGGTTGCTGTGTTCCATTTCTGTTTTTCTTCCTCTTGCTCTGTGTTTAACTTCACTCCTCAGAACTGACTTTATTTCTTCTATGTTCATAGTCTGCACAAAGTATTTTTAAACTGTGCAAGTAAATCACAGCTGCACGTAAGAGGGGAGGGTCCTTGTCCAGCCCAATCTACTCGTCACGGAAACTAGTGAGAAAACGCCATGGTTGGGGTCCAAAGACAGGGTTGTCACATCCATCTCCTGTCGTCATTTAGGGAGGCTGTGACCTCTGAGCAGTGAGAAAAACCCCAGTGCTAAATTATTCAAAACTATTTTGTGGGAGGGGAATCTGTGGGAAGGATATAATGACTGTTTTCTATCTTTTGTGATTGTGAGCTGCATCTGCTGACTGGCACCTGCAAATGAGGGGTGATGAGAATCTATCGTATCTCCTGAAAACATCTCATTACTGATATCATGTTATAGATACTATCTTCATCTATGTCCTGGAGCAGCTGATAATGCAGTGGAGGTTTGGCTGTGCAGTTGAGTTCTATCAATGACCTGGAAAGTCTGTCTACAGTGCAAGACCTAGTACTGTAATTAGACTGGGACCAGTACCATTCTGCACTTTGTTGCTGGTTTCAGAAAGATTTAGTTAATGTGACTTCTGGAATGTTAGTGTGCAAAATGTGCATCGATGTTGGTGTCCTGGCTGTGTGCATATGTATGTACTTGTATATATATGTAGACAAACTTAGTCTTTACTTGAATATGATTATGGATGTAACTTAATGCACTTGTATTGTTTAGTTGGTCTGTATTAGATGGGCCTGTTGCAATTATTTTAATTTGATGTTTTTTAGCTATGAGACTCTCTCATTTTTTGAACAGTTTCACGTTTAACTTCTCATCATGAGCTGGGTTACTCTAAAAGCATACGATAGGATTGATTGGTTACTCTAACGTGCCAACAGGTGTGAATGTGAGTGTGAATGGTCGTCTGTTGGCACGTGTAAGCCCTGAGAAGTGGCCAGCATGAACCCTTAACAGTAAACGGTTAAGTGGTACAAGGTAAACTAACAGGAGACTCGTGTATTTATTGTATTTGGAATCACAAACAAACATTTTATCTCTGAAACAAATTTTTACGTAAATTATTTTTCTGAGACACTGAAGCTGAAAATTTTAAATGAGAACATAATTAAAAGATTAATTATGTTGTTTTATAATTCAGAGGTAAGATTCCTACATTAAGTTACTTGTATTAATATAATTTTCAACACATTTTAGTATTTTAAACCATGTTGCTTCGCGTCTGTACCAGTCGGAGCCCGTCGGTCCAGGAGGGAGCTGCAGGTTGTTGGGAAAGACAAGAAATTAAATTAATGATCAACGCAAGCTGGAGGCTTTCTGACGCAGTTGTCCATTGACTTAGTAATTATCTGTCACCCTTGAGTAATGAACTGTAAATACTTGCTTCTGCTTTTTCTATTCACATAATTTAATTGAACGTTGTATCATGTCATTGTCACTGTACTGGAACTATGACGATCAAACCACAATTGGTTTGAAGAAGGCAACTGACATAAGTGAGGCATTGAGAGAAAGAGGAGGGAGGTGATTTTTATTTTTTATTCTTTAAATAAGCAGGTCATAGCTTTTATTTTAATTTTGTCAAACAGCTTTAGGCCTATGACAAATTAACGAGTTACAAAGTACCATCCCAGATGAGAATGGCTGTGATAATTCATTATTTACCAAAGTGAGAGGGCTAACTTAACCTTGGGGTGCTTGCAGAATTAAAATGTGAAAGAAAAACCCACTCAGTATGCCTGACCACGCTGTAGAAGGAGAGCAAGACAGGAGTGCAAAGAGGACAGAACGGAGCACGAGAAGTGAAAATAGGTAGACAGACAGACAGAGAGAAGGACAGACAGACAGACAGATAGATAGATAGATAGATAGATACATACTTTATTTGATCTCACAAGAGGAATTCACAAGATGGAGATGCAAGTAAAAATGGCAGAAAAGGAAACAGGTGCAGAGACTATTGGGCAGAAACGTCTCAAATTTAGCGCTGACTCTTGTGCAGGGGCTGTGAGGAGAAGTAAGTCAGAAGGCGATGAGAGGGATGGGATGAGATGGAATCAGCAGCTGGGGAGTTAAGGGACGAGGTAGAGGAGGGATGGAGGGGTTTTTTGGGAGGGCATAGTTGTTCGGCTGAGCACAAGACAGTTGACAAATTGTGATTAATATATTGGGTCCGAGGCAGCAGAGTGGAGCGCAACTCATTAATAGAGAGAATTAGAGAGGTGGTGCAACTCAATCTGCACACTGTCACTCGCAATCAGGGCCCATAATCAGATCTGCACATAGACAGTGGTGCATGTACAAGAGCAGGAGAGTTATCACACAAACACACATTTTTATATGCAAACAAAACCTATCCACAAGCCCTAAACTGTCCAGAACATTCAACCCTGACCAAAACTTACTACATAATGCGTGGCATTAGCTCTGGAGGTAGAGTGGCTCGTCCAATGACCGGAAGGTTGGCGGTTTGAACATTGCCCTTGTATGAATGCGTACGAACCAAAAGTGCTGTATATAATTGATGATTTATTATTTAACTAAACACTTACATGAAGTTGTTGCATTTGTGCAGATTTAAGGAGTTTAAGGAGTTTATTGTCCTTTTACTCAGTAAGAGGTACAAGCAACAGCAGTACAACACATTCTTACAAAATATCACTATTGAATTATAAATAACTCAACAGAAAAATGTTATAATTGTACCTTGTTCTGCTCCACCTGAAACACTGAGTGTCAGACAGCACACATTGTCTAGGTGATGATAAATCTGAGTGCAGCTGGACTTTCTGGAGGCATTTCACCATTCATTCCACAGGCCTCTAACTGGCTGTCTTGTTGTTGCAGGCTGTCTGTTACACTCCTCTAATGGCTGTGGGTACCTGGTAGTGTTACTTTAGTGTGGAAGTCCACTGTGTTGAGCCCCACTGTGTTCCTTCCCATCAGCAGCCTACATGGGAATGTTCCTGATTAATCGATGTTGGTTTGGAAGGTGTCACTTTCGCACTGGAAAGTAGTGCTTCATACTTTCTAAAACATGTTGTTGACTTTGTTGTGTGTTGGCTGACTCTGTGGCCTTAATGAGCTCCACTACTGAAGTTCAGCCCCTAGGATGTCCTTTTTCAGTTGGGTATCTCGAAACCTCAGAGCAGTGTTTCCCCCAATTGTAGTCCATGTTTTAGACATGTGTGCCTCGGTACACCTGATTCAAATGAACAGGCCAATGTCAGGCTTCTGCACAGTTGGACAACCCCCCTCCATTGCAATCAGTAATGGTGCTCTCCAACATACAGGACAGAGGTCCCCAGGACCGTGGAGCACAAGATAGGAACCTAAATTAGATTGAATTATGGTCATGACTTTGGATGCAGTGAGATTGAGGTTATGTGTGGTTGTACTTGTGGTTGCATTTAGACAGTGGATACATTCATTTTAGTATTTATTATTGCAGGTTTTGCATTTCCGTTGTCTGTGTGCAACATTTATTTCTGGTTTGTTTGCCCCAGGTACAGGGTTCATCCCTCTTTCTGCATTTCTTCTTAAGGTTTCTACCTTTTTTCCCTGTTTAAAGGGTATGTGGCAGTTTTTCATCACCCTGATTGCGGGTCGAAGGACAGACGGTGTTGTATTATGCAGACCACTGAGACCAATGTAATTTGTGATGTTGGATTATACAAATAAAATTGAATTGAATGAGGTTTTGGTCACGGTTCGATCATTGCAGCAGCCCGGGTTGTGGTCACGGTTTGATTATGAATATGGCTGATTATGGGCATTACAGGCTTTTCCTCAGCGATTTAATGAATAATCATTGTCACCTCATTTCAGTTGTACCATTTATGTCAAGAAAGGGTAGATGTACACATAAGGTCACTTGTTCTTTTCTGCAGAGGGGATTCCCCACATCAAGCTTTAAAGAAAAGACTCTGCACACACACGTGCGCACGCACGCACACACACACACACACACACACACACACACACACACACACACACACACACACACACACACACACATTATAGGTTAGAATGCCAATGATGATGCTCTGACCCCTACATTTCCATTATCCCCGCTGCCTCTGAGTTCTTCATCCTTCCACAGCTCTTGCTGTCTCCACCATGCTCAGTCTCTGACCTATGAGATTGCAGGTCAGGTTAAGCCCTTTCCACTGCCACTTACTCTACTTGTATTTGTGTCTTGCCGTGCTGATAGCATCTCCACAGTGAACAAGCTGGTTAAAACCATGGAAACCTGGTTGATTACATAGTATCTATCTGCTCGTGACCTGACTGGTTTCAGTAATTGTTCTTAACAGGGAGCCTGACTCTCCTGCTGGAAAATCACCTCTGTCCAACCTTGTCTGCATCTCAGTGCTGCTCACTGGATTTCAGTGAGGCGAGGCTAAATTTAAATAAAAAAACTTGGGATGGCGTTTGAGGATTGATTCATACAGTCGGAGATAAAACATGTACGTGTAAAATCTTGCTGTGCATGCTTAATTAGGGAGCACGGATGTAGAATGCCAATATAACATGTGTCTGAAGTGTCATGGAGTCAGTTCATTTAGGTGTGACAGAGTCCAGCAGTGAATTTGGTAAAACCATGGTGGATGTCCTGTGTCTGTGAAATAATGACATCAAATCTGTTTTCAGGAAAGGTGGTGTAATATTTTTTTCTTCTGCTAGTAAGACTGACTGACTTACTTGGATGGACATTGCCATTGCCTTAAAATAATACAGTGTATTATATATATTTACCATTGTTTATACAAAAGAAGAAAACAAATGAATCTGGGCTCTGGAGTTCCTGACTTCAGTTTGTTGCAGACTTGCTTTGGCTTATCGAAATGATGGAGTGTTGAGTTTGTAAACAGACTTAAATGTGTGTTCCTCTGTCCTCTTTTTGTTCCTGTAAAGCTTTTATACCAGTCATATGTTCACGTCACCCGACGTCACCCATGTTTCTGAGTCAAGAGTACAATCGCATTAACAATCAATCATTAAACATATTTTTTGTCAACAGTCTACAACATAAAAGAAAGAAGTATTTCCTCCTGTAAATATGAGTGTTCATGAAAGACACACAAGAATGATGCACAGGAACCATTTATCATGAGAAAACATTCACAAACAGATATTATCGCTTCATCTACATCTTATGTATTAATTGCTTGGTTAATATTTCATGGAGCTATAAAAACCTCATTGTCTCCAAGTTGTGCCCCCCTCATAGCAATAATAATTTAAATGCAGAAGGACACTCAGTGTGTCACCAATGTGTCAGAGCCAACATGTAAATTATGTGTATGTCTGCATATATGTATTCATGTCGGCACTCACACGTGCCATAAAGGCACATAAAAACCCCAGACATGCGCACAGAGGTGGATCTCCTGTAAGAACATGTTTATAATTTTCTCTTACAGATCTGTTTGTTTACCCTCTGTACTTTTGATTTGACAATTTTGTGAAATGTAGAGACCACAGTTTGCCACTTTCTGACAAACAGTAGTTATTTTCCATCTCCAAATGCAAAGTTGACTGGAGGCTTGGCATCCGCCTCAGGGCTCAGTTGGCTGACAGTATGCATCCTGGGGAGTGATTTATTGATCCATATTCAATATCTGCTCCACACTCCTGCACAGTAAAGTTGAGAGATGAATAAATAAGGAGCAGAACTGACAGTATATGAAAGTACACATTTGCCTGAAAGGATAGAGGCTAGGGGGAAAAAAATGGTTAATTTGCCAAGTAAATGCATATTGTACCAGAAGATTTTATGTACAAGTACAGATGTATATCCAGTGTTATTCACTCAAGATGCATGTAGACTGACAACAACAACATTATAAAGAAAATGTTCTATTGTCTTCTTTAAACTTAAAACCCGACAGGCAGAGTGAGATAATATGAGGATGAGGATGAAGAAAGGCTGTCAGTAGCAATTCATCTTTCACATATAACAAGGTCTGAAAGCTGCTGAAACATGTGGGTATCGACAACAACCCTGAGAACTCCACACTCCTCCTCTCTCCTTACCCTTTTCAGTCAGCTGTTGTGTTTGATACATCCCAGTCTCACAGCAGAAGCCCATTTTCAACGCTCACGTCAGGGTGTTCACACCTATTGTTCACAACAAAATGTTAGTTTTGTTAAACATGTGTGTTAAACATTTGCTCTGTGTTTTTTGTTTAACAGCATTTTTTCCATATGCTGGATAAACTGCTGTTTGCAATTTTTCTTGCAAAGCTAAATTATATTGCTGAGTGTCTCAAGGAGATACAAGAAAAGTTCTTGAAATTAAATTAATTATATTAATTTAGAAAAACACATTAATTTAATACATATTTAATACACATTTCGAAAATAACCTAAATAAAACCTTTATTTAACCAGGTTAAAAATATAATAAAAAAATATATATAGAACGTCCTGGCAGGTACCAGCACTGTTTCAGACAAACAGCATTCATACAAAAACAGAAAAAAACAACACCCCCCCTCAAGGTAACTAGATCTAATCTAATCTAATTTGGTATTTAAGGGCATCGAGTGTGTGTGTGTGTGTGTGTGTGTGTGTGTGTGTGTGTGTGTGTGTGTGTGTGTGTCAGAGACGGGGCGGGGGCGCTGGGGCTCATGCTGAGGAGGGAGAAGAAGCAGGATGGAAAATACAACAAGTGAGTGAACTGTTGCTCGGCAGGTGAAGTCGCTCCGCAGCGGAATGTGTGTTCGGGCTCCGAGGAGCTCTGTGTGACGTTCACAGCTTCTTTCTTCTTCTTTTCCTTCTTCTTGTCCTTCTTCTTCTGGTCCTTCTTCTTCTTCTTCTTCTTCTTTCTTCTTTTGTGTAACTGAGCGTTCCGAGCCGGGGATGTCACCGTGCAGAAGTCGTGGATGAGATGCTGCAAGTTGAATTGTCAGTGTGAGTGAGTCGGGAGACTCTCATCCCGGTCCTGGACCACTCCTCCCGCGGCGTCTCCATGTGAACCCGCAACATGCGAAAACACTGACATCCGGATGGAAAAGTAAAAAGAACAGAGCCACACCAACAAACTTGGTGAGTTCATCTTCATTTTTGCGTACTTTTAGTTTAAGTGATTCAAATTGGAGTGAGGATTTTGGGGAACATTTAGGTCGTAATTCAGACCAAACATATTTTCCAGTTAATGACAGGGCTTTCGGAAGAGAACCAGCATTATCTCTATATTTTCACTTAATATTATAACATGATTTAATTCTTTTTTATGAATTTGCCTGGCAAATCTGCTAAAATATATTATGTTTTATTCATTATTACAAAAATAATACTTAATTGTTCAAAAAAGAAATGTTGCTAGTATTTTAATAATTCTATTATGTTTGTATAATTGTGACATTTCTCCTCTAGATTCCCCAAAGAGCTCCAGTGATTTGCTGTAATATGGTGAAATGACTTTCAAACAAGAATTTCCACATGCCAATGACGTTTGCCCTTCTGGTGACCTGTAGCAGATCTGTGCTTTGAATGGAGGTGTAGCCTGCCGAGACACATCTCATCTTCTACAGGACATACTGTACGCGAAGAAGAGCCAGCTCTTTCAGCAGAAACACATGCGCGGTGGAACACAGAAAAGAGCAGATATTTAGCCGTTTCCCACAATCTTCTCTTGTCATTCCCGGACAGACAAGTGAGCGCCCTTCCCCATATGTGGTGGGTGAGATGGACTCCAGTGGGAATACTGTAGACCCCACCTGACAGCTCCCTGAAAGCTTTTCACTGGAGCTTCAACAACCTGCGCGCCGGATAACAAAGCTGTGGTCTGAAATCCAACATCACACCACCAATGTTCATTTTTGATATTTTATCTGTTTATTATTAACGGCTTGTGACATCATGTGCTGAGAGCTCTCACACACTGTGAACCACAGGAAGCTGAAGTGAACGCATTGACCACTGAGAGATGGACGGAGGAAAGCTTCATTGTCATTCTCCTCCAGACTTGTGATTTTCTTCAGCTCCAGTCTGAGACTTGCTTGTCCTGCTTGTAGAATATCTGCCCATACTTCTCTTTCTCCCCGCACAAACACACTTTTGTTTCTCAATCCAGTAGTACACAGAGGTCAGCCTGGCTGGAACAACAATTCCGGCTAAGAGGGAGGAAGACTTCCTCACGCTGGCCGCCTCCCGATTAAGCCATAAGAAACGTGTCATCGGGGCTGGAGTCGGCGTAGCCATGGTCCTGGTCCTGCTGGTGGCCATACCCTTGTTGGTACACACCACGAAAGGGGAAGGGTCTGGTGGAGGGGGCACACATTACAAGATGCTTGGGAGCTGCAAGATGGTGTGTGACACTTTCACCCCCCCTCAAGGAGAGCTGACAGCAGTCTCACCTCAGCCTCCAGACTTCTCAAATCGCAGGGCGAAACAAGGTTTCAGAGGGAGTTCAGGACCTCCAGGTCCTCCAGGTCCTAAAGGGCCCCCTGGGGAGCCTGGCAAACCTGGTCCACCTGGTCCACCAGGGCCTGGACCTGGTGGATATGGTCCTTCCTTCTACAGTCCCAAGATTGCCTTCTATGCCGGCCTCCGGAAGCAACACGAAGGGAGTGAAATTCTGAAGTTCGATGACGTAGTCACCAACGTAGGGAACTACTACGAGCCCAGTACCGGCAAATTCACCTGCCCTCTGCCTGGCATCTATTATTTCACCTACCATGTGCTGATGAGAGGGGGTGATGGGACGAGCATGTGGGCGGACCTGAAGAAGAACGGGCAGGTGAGTGAGTGTGGATGAAGTCAGTTCAGTTTCTTTCCTACACTACAAAACATCTTCAGGAAATACTGAATACTGAAATACTGAAGCTGTACCTTAGTACAGCTAAGGGGTTTAGAGCAGTAGATTAGACATTAACAATACACTAACGGGATAACGGGATATGTAACTACTCCTCCAAATAAACAACTACATACATCTTTACCAGCTCTACAACCAAATTAAATTAAATTAACCTTTTTTTTTCTTTTTTAAACTGACTCCTGTATTGGATTACACCTTTGTTTTGTATCATTACAACTCATTACAAATTACCCTCAAATGAATAAAATTTGCATTTTTGGGTAATCTAATCATCAGGAACATTCACTTACGGTTTGGAAAGGATCTGGGTGAGTGTTTTAGTCTTTTGCGTAAAACAAAAATATTTAAAAAAAAAAAAAAAAAAACAGCACCCAGCTATCACACTTCCCATAAGAACTCAATGATTTGACCTGACAAAAAGCCATCAATTCACAATATATATACATATATAATATATACATTATTCACCAGGACAAATTAATCTGTTGCTGTAATCCCACGTTGGGTTTATGGAAATGATTATCATAATATGTGAATACAAGTAAACACAAAATAATCTATTCAAATAGTCAAATAGATTATATGAAGTGAGGTTCACTTTAATAATCTGTTGCCACACATTGGCTACAGCCATAACCTACAAAGGCTCTGACAGGAATGATATTTTTCACTTGCTGAATTATTGCTCAGGTATTTATTATGTTTTGCATCACTTCTTTGTGTCCAAAGATGTTTAAGTTTACAAGAAAAGCAGCAAGTCATTTGTTTTGGAGGGCAAAAAGTAGAAACAGACAGAAAATTAAAGGAGAAAAAGAAGTCAAACCTGCTTTACATGGAAATTGAAAACTAATTAATTGTACAAATTGTGAACAAAGGGAGTGGAGCGAGGAAAGTGAGCAAGTGACAGCCATGCAATCAAGGGTATAACAATCCTCTGTGTCTCAGTGGAACAAAGCCAAAAGGCAACAGCTGGCTACTGTCCTCTGAGAAACTGTGACTTTAAAGCTAATAAATAAACGAGTACAAATGCCTGGAAAATGCCTTGAATGCTTCCATCTGGAGATCCGTGACAAGCTTGAAGTACTAAGCCCTCGCTCTGCGGAGGAGCTCTGATTCTGACATGTGTGCTGCAGAAGAGAAGAGCGACGTCCTGGGGATTACCAGAAAAGAAGAAAAAAATACGCTTTGCATCGCAACAAGTCAAGTTAAACCAGGCTGAGTGTTTAATGGGACAGCAGAGGTTTCCCCACACATAATTTACACGGTACATAAACTGACAGCTGTATGCCACTGAGCAGG
Organism: Aeoliscus strigatus; assembly: GCA_901007665.1. NCBI lineage: Eukaryota > Metazoa > Chordata > Actinopteri > Syngnathiformes > Centriscidae > Aeoliscus > Aeoliscus strigatus. The sequence continues at coordinate 46,618 of CAAKHB010002534.1, forward strand.
CCGTCATGCTGCTGGGTTGGTGTTCACTGAAATGCTTTATTGATTTCCATACCTTAATTGACAGTGCTGGTAAAATGACGACGTACATAGCATCATATAAAAAGCAGCATATAAAAACTCCAAATGAAAGTAGTTGATTGTCCTTGTGCCAACGGTGTTAATATAACAGTAGTTGCACCAATCCCACAAATTGTCTGTGCATTTCATACCAACAATAACAACAACTCTCGCTCAACATGAAAAAACATTATTCACAAACTGACCGGTTACGAGACTTTTGAGTCTTGTTTCCATAATTAGACACTAGCACAGGTTGACAATGAATATACCCATACACTCATGAGGGTTCAAGAGAAAGATTTGATCTATCATGACTATATAGTATATATAATTAATATAGGTATAATTAATAGTGTGTGACACAGAAGTTGATGTTGGCTAAAACATCTCCCAGCAGCCTCACTACTGCTGGGGAAATTACACATTATGAAACAGATTTCATAGATTCCAACAAGGGATGTAAACTGAAGTCTGACTTGAATCCAGGATTCAATGAATTTCAGAGCCAAGCAACAGGACATTGCTGTGTGCACATCTGGAGTAGAAAATCAGCCATGATGACTGAAGGGGTTACAGTAGACATTTTGGCATGGTCAAGTTTAATTGATCAAAGAAATTACTCGTTCTATCCTGGGTCACATCGATCCAGTGAGTGGTTATGCACATTATCCTGGTCCTGGTTTACCTAAATACATCAAGACCATAATTCATTTCATTATTTCACGTACAGTGACATGTCAGAGTGGCTGCCATGAGAGGACCCTTTTGTACAGTCCACCCAAATACTAGTCAAAAGTTTAATATAAGACCTTATGGGGGAGGGAAATGTGGAGGCAAAAGGTCAAAATGGCATTTCTTGAAATTATATGATGGACGCTTAAGTGTAATTCAGTTACATACTGGAATTCAGCGATAGTCCCACTGTTTACACAGTCGATCTATGTGTGACTGTTCAAGTCCATAAAAATAGTTATTCCCCCCTGTCATTGATTTGACAGGATGGCGTAATGTGCAGGGTAAAGAGGACACACAGTTAAATGCCAGATATAATTGGTGGACTTGGTTTGTTGCGTGCCCTACATTGTCATTCCTGTCTTCTCCTGCTGTTAAATCTTTCATAGCCTTGAGATGAGATCCTTGCCCCTCCACCTGTGCTCCATTTTTACACGTATGTGTGTACACACACACACACACACACATGCACATTGGCTATTGACTTCTCCATTAATTATGTTTTCCATCAACTAAATTATTTAACCCAATTCAGTCCTGATCTTGCCCTCACAGTTTCATTGCTCTCACTGTATTTGTCAGTGAATAGACAAGTGGGCTTGTTGTAGTGTAAGTCTGCGAGGTCAACGATGAAAACTTTGAGGACAGCACTCACAAACTTTTTGTCAGAAGAGAGGACAGAGACATGAGTCAGACCTTGGTTAAAACCTAAGTGTGTATGAGTATTCGTATTAGTGTGTGACAATGTGATTATGCTGTTAGTATGGAAAGAAAATATGAGAATATCTATTGTAGTTTTGAATATCTAATGAGAATATCTAATGTAATATTGTTGTTTTAGTGTTTTAAAAAACAGAACAGGTTTATTACACATCAACACATTTTTGTCCGGTTGCAAAGAAAAAATTCATGTTACCTGAAAATAGAGTCATCATCTACAGAAGGGGAAGAGTGTGTGGATTTGAATGGCTTATGTCCTAAAAAATTAAATGGCCTTAAATTTGAACCTAAACTGTGTTTGTCCTCCTAAGCTGTGGTTAAAGCTAACAAAACCAACGATGTGAGACCACTTTTGAATTTGAATTGAAACAGTAAAGTTATCATCTCCATAGCGGCCTCTGATTGCAGACTTTATAGACCAATAAGGTATTCTGTTATATAATTAGCACTGTACTACATCAGCTAGTTAGCATTTTTGGTTTGTGCTGAGATGTGGTGTGCATAGAAACATGTTCATGTTCTTTCCAAAGGTAACAAACTTTGCCAAACGTCCTAGTTGTTATTCCGCTCTGGTCGTTCACCAGTGAAAAACAAAACAAGAACAAGGACAGAACAAGTAACCATTTATTTTGTCACTGGGGATCTTCTTCTGCACTTTAACTGAAAACAACCCTTCAATGGTCGACCACACACACACACATACATGCGCATGCACACACAGCTGGTAACAATCACTACATGTGAGAGGGAAGTGCTGCTGATTTGCACCAAGTTTGGAGAGCTGGTTCAATCATTGAAAGCGCTCGTCATCACTCCCATAATTCAACATTAAGATTGGTGTTGAGGTAGATGACCTTTTCAATTGATATATAAGTCACCATCAATATGTACTTTGCCCTTTAAAGTGATGGGGGTAGAGCTGGACTATGAATATTTATAGCTGGTCCAATATGAAGTTGGGTCAGTCAGTTGGTTGAACGGAAGCACACACACATTTTTGGTGACATCAGTGGGAATAGCATTTGAAAAATCTCAGCTTGTCCAATGCTGCACTGCTGTTGACACTCATTAACCTTATTATGTGGCAGTGGCATTATGATGACCTACTGGTGGACAAACTGGTGCCTTATTAGAACCAAACAAAATGCGATGACATGTGGTCCACTGAGGCTCAACCGTAACAGTGAAAGGTGTGAAAGTTCAAGGAAAAGGTAATTTAATCATGCAGGCTCCTCTGAATTATAAGACCCATTATATCCAGAAGGTGTAAAAATAAAGGGTTCCGACTGACGTTTAGTGAAAACAGTCATCTTTTAGTCTGATTTATTTAGTCTCATGTAGTCTGCATTCTTTTCAAAGTTACTCCAGTCAGTGCTCACCTTAGCCTTAGCCTTAACCATAATCCTGCACATCACCATTTTTTCATTCATCTCTAAGTTTCTGGTAAAGTTTACATGTGTACAAGGACACTAATTTGGCACTTGAGCTAATGAGCAATGATATATATAATTGAACGTTCGACATGGGTATGAGAAGCGTGGTTTAATTAGAAGACAGAAATTGCTCTCCTCCAGGAGTGGGTGTGATGTGACTTGAGAGAGGCAAAAGCTGTAAGACAAGGTGTCAATAACGGCCTCACGTGGCTCTTCATTGACATGTCTTTAATTATTAATTCATTTTCATCCCTTTCTGTACTAGGGGGAGTGATGTAATTTAGTCTGTCTGTCTGCAGTCTGCTTGTCCGCTCGTATAACTCAATAACTACTGAAGAAGATCGAATTTTACAAACGATGGGTGGCTCGGCTCTCCTTTGAGACGATCCAGATCCAGATCCAGATCCAGATCAAATCCTTGTTCATGTAAATGTATTTTTCTTTGTAACATTCTCACAGTGTTATTCAAGGAAAAATACACTTACTTAGAGTGTTGGGGTGTTTGTGACTCAGGCTGCAGGGGGAGAGCTGAGGGAGGGAGGTGGCAGGTGTGTGTCAAGATGCCTCATGTTTGTGGTTCCTCTCGGCAGTGATGCAGACAGAAACACTGTCGTGAGAAGCAGAGAGAGGAGGATCTGAAAAGATGGTAAAAGCAGTCAAAAAGGTGAGGGTTCACTGTCTCAGATTGCTTTTCTTCACGTCAGCACTGTTTCAAAGCCTCTTTAGACACCATGTCTTACAAGGCTAACAGAGTTTTCATAAATGCTGCAGCTTGACATTGTCTTTTCTTCTCTTCCTGCACACAACCATTATTTGACTATATGTTTCTCTACTAATGGGTGAGGCCATTATACTGGCATGAGTAAGACGCCTATACGCCTCGGTTGGTTGTTTTGTTGTTCCTTCCAATTATATCAGTTTCTCCTCATCAAGAGATCAGGGTTGTGTCCCTTTCTCACAAGCATCAAAGTTCCAGGATGTTTGATAATGACGGTACCATAAGAAACATGACCGTTGTCACTTAGGTTATTTGAAAAATCCAACAAAGAAGGATATTTAGTTTTGGAATTGTGGTAGATTTTTAAAATGCCACTGCTCGCTTTTGTTTGTATGTATAGGTACATGTGCACCCACCCACCTACACCTAGACATAAACTATGGCTCTTCGAATGAATAATACTGTAACCTTAAGCTCTGTAGGTACAGTCCACAATCCCATTTATATCTAGTTAACGTATGGTCCTTTCCCCTCAAAGGTTTCAGTCAAGGCCCAATTAGAGACACTCTAATCAACATCATGACACCTTTGGTCATTGCAGTGTCATTGCAAAACATTAGCATTCAGCTTGCCAATTAGTGTGAAAGTGTCTGGTCACAAGTCAGCCTGCATAACAGAAAGAAGATATTTTGCCAGAACGAACTCAGTAGCTTTGACACAAATGGACCATTTCAATTGCCCGTCTTCTCTCCATTGCTCCCAATTCACCCTTTGAGCTCCCTCAGGTAAGTTTAAGAGACCTTGTCTGTATGGCCTCGCTCCACCGTGAGAGGTCTGTACATCACAGTGAATGAATCCTGTCAGTTTTATTACCAAAGGATTAAGGCAACCACTATAAAACACAACAAAACAGAGAAAATACCAGACTTTGAGGAAAGGCCACCTCTGGTGAACCAGCCTGTCAGCCACCTACATCCTAAGGTGACAATGTTACAAGTGTGTGTTTATCCACTTTTTTTTTTTTTTTTTTACCAAATCTCTTTCCTACACCATGCCCTCATATCCCTGAGGAAGTTCAGACATAAACATTATGAGCACTCAGTTGGTGAAACATAAGAAATGAAGACCTTAGGCTAAATAAATATGTTATATTTAGTTTGTCACATCAATCAGAAGCACAGAGTTTAACGTGCAGATTTTATTGAGTGCTGTGCTGTCAATAGTTTCCCTCGTTTTCTTTTCCCCTCCCCTAAATGGAAAGTGGAGACAGCCTAACCTTCTCTATTGTCTCGCAGGTCTTAGTTTTCCCCAGCAGCAGATCACGTCAGAACAACATTGGGCAGACAGACAGAGATTCACTCCCTTGTCACTATCAATCTCCGCCACGGTTGACAATAATCCTGATTTGCCTCTCCCACTTGTTTTCACTCCCAAAGCCCCAGTGTCTCCTGCCCACTTTAAGAAAACAAGGCTTCACTGTGATCACTCCTGACAGCTGGAGCTGAGGTTCATCTGGGATGGTTTCACTCTCACATTATCAGAGTACATGGTCGAGCTGGTGGTCAGCTTTATATGTGCTGTATGTATCGTCCTAATTGACAAAAACATAAACTCAGATGATTTATTTCACACCAGTTTCAACTTCTAATTTTATAACTCAAGTGGCCTCCATGAAATCAGAAACAAGACGATCTCCACATTTTCACTGATAGGGTCAAAATGTCATTAGAAAGAAAGAAAGAAGGCGGCAGTGGTTTGTTGGCGGTGTCCGATTCTGTTTTGTTCTGTAGGTACAAAAGTTAGAAAGTAGTTCTAAGATTTTGTTTACATCGTTTTCTTATGAAAACAAGCATTGCTTCTGGGATCATTTTTTCTGTCGCTGCAGCAAGTCAGACCATGTTTAGCTGGATGTCTTTTGTTCTGGTTGATCAGACGTCAGCAGACAAACACACAATGACTGTGTAGCTCACTCTGAATACAACACGGCTGAAGGCTTCCGGCCCTAAAAGCAAATATATTGTCGTGTTTTTCAGTGCCCATTTGATTACCATTTTGAAAACTTTGCCTCACTTATCTAAACGACTGAGCTGCCAACTTCTTATTAGATGTGAAAATGAAGGTTTCCACTGCTACTCCTTTAACAACAGAGATATTTGTGGCTCCATTCCAGAAAACATCAGCGTTCTTTTAGAGTAAAAATGCCACTAAGTCCACCGCCACAGCACCACAGGCTCAGCAGCAAGGAAACAAGAACGTTGAACAGTTGAGGAAAAGACACTAAAGCAAAACAAATAAAATCTACTCTATTCAAAAATAATTCCTCAATAAGTCTGCTGCTTTGATTGCAAGTTTCTGCTTTGTTGTTACAAATTATGATATAGAGAATAAATTGACAGTTTGAATATGTATTTTTACAAATACTTTAAGCTTTAATTTTACCACGGGATAAGCCTTAATAACTTAGAATCAAAATAAAAGAATTTGTTGTAATATTTTATGTATTTGATTATGGATCTTTGTAATTGTTGCATTAGTGCTTGGCAAAGTGGAACTAAGGAGAAATAATAAAGACTTGTACTGAAGATGTTTTTTGTCCTTTGTATTTTCCGTATTTGCTTTGTTTGAGGAACGAATGTAACCAGATTAACCTCAGATTAAAGGAGGTCACATTAAATCGTTCAGTCAGTCCAAAGTGTTTCATCTAATAGTCATTGGCAATGCAATTGCTGCACTTTCAAAGCATATATAACGCAGACCTTTTTTTATTTTGCAAATGCAATTTGTGTGTGTGTGTGTGTGTGTGTGTGTGTGTGTAAGGGCGGGTTTCATTCATTCATTCATTTCATTAATGGCACAAAACATAGGTCCATATTACACAAACAAGAAAAGAAAAATGCACATTATACAAAGACAAACTAACTAACTAAATTACAATAAAATAACAGAAGATAGACAAACAGACATGTGGATACAGACACAAATGGCAGTGATTCCTCAAGGTTGTGGTTGTGGTTGTGAGGTTCTTGATCTACAGTACATCAATGATTAGATATGTCGAAGATACTGTAATTATATTTAATGAATCAGAAATCCTACACATAAACACATTTCAGGCAATTTGAGATAAATCAGTTTTTGCTATGTGAATTTGTTGTTATCATCTGTCCATGTTGGGATTCTACACTGTTTTATTTAATAAACACACTTTTCATACTTTCATGAAGTAACATTTTCACTGTATGCAGGAGGAGAAAACATACATGAATTCATGAAAAAATGTAACACATTAAAATGTCAGTATCTCCACTGACTGAGTCGAGGCTAAGTAAAGCTTATAACAAAGTCAGCCATAAAAAAAGCCATAAATAACATGGTGCCCTTTTGCCTGGCAAATATAATTAGATGATGTTCATGTTTAAAAGGCCATTACATGAGCAGGTGTGAACATCTCTGCTGCACTCTTTGTTATAAACGTGGCTCACGTGTTTTTTTAATGTGCTGCATGAAGTACAGACAGATATTGTGTGATACCGTCTTGTGAATGAGGAGTTCACGTTGTGATCCTATACTGTATATCTGTAGCAGGTTACAACAGCCTGTCAGCTTCCAGCCAGCTGAAAATAATATCAGGGGAATCCACTCCACTCAGCCATGTAGACAGATGTTGGATGTACAAGGTGTCAGAATCTCTGTAGTGTTATATTTCTCCAAAAACCTATTAAGTCTCCTCAGGGGGGTTATTCCATCCCTTCAGAGCAAAGTGGTCTATGGTATAAAATATCAAAATGTTATATGGTTTTCAGAGTGCTCACTCAAGGTTCATAAAAAAGGATGCTCTTATTGGGATAAAGAGAAAGAGTGCGACCTCCTGCTAGGAATTATACCTCCTGCTAGTATTTCATGGGCCCATATGACCAATGTAGACAATTCTGTACCGCATTTATTGTGATTGTTCAGAGTTATTGAAGGGCTAGACCTATTGGGAGCTGCAATGGCTGTCCGACTACCAATTACCATAGCCTGCAGCTGTGCATAGCCGCCCTGACGCATCTGGATGAAGGGAGGGGTGAGGGATAACATGAGGAGGGAGGGAGGAAGGAGGAGGCAACAGCAGGGGGGTGGTGGGGTGGGTCCTCGGGAGACCTGCCATCGCAGCGTGCCGTTAATCAATCCGATTTAGACCGGGCAGGGACATGCTTAGTTGCTGCTCCTGCCAACACTGCCATGGTGAGGAGAGAAAATGTGTGCGTGACCTGCATTCCATTGGTTTGTGAGGACACTAAAAGATGGATAGATGGGTCCGGAATGAAGAGATAGTGAAGGGGTTGCGAATGGGAGAGGGATGATGGAAAGGGTGCAAGGTGTGCGTGGGGGAGAGACAACAATTAATGGAGTGATGTGAGTTGAATTAAAACAAAGGAAATGTATTGATTCATTTCTGTCTGACATAGGAGACCATAAATGTGCACGTTGCCTTCATGGAAAATGCGGCTCCACAGAGAAATATATTGCGTAATGAGTTAAACTGATGAAAAGGGCAAATGTGCTTCATTATTGAAAGGAGAACTAATAGTTTGTTGAGTGATTTGATTTTCCTGGGAAGCTTAAACACTGGTGGAGATGACGGACCATATCCTTATTCAGAAGAAGACAAGGATGAAGTGGCCCATCATATTTGCATTCATTAATATGTATGCACATGTGTATTTCATTTTCCACTATTTATCAGCTGCCTAAATTGTTGGTTACCAATGATGCAATTGTGCATCATTCTGTGTAATGAATTGAGTGCAATTCATTACACAGAGATTTGTTTAGAGGCCACAATGTGAAAGTAACCTATATACCTAATGACTGAAAATTCCCTAATCACATCAAAGCAGCTGTTTACCCACATTTAAAAAAAAGCTGGAGGAAAATTGTTCAATTTAGAGTGAAAGAAAGAAACAAGGCATTACATTTAGAGGCTGTGTAGGCGGCTGGAGGTGCCTTCCGCTAGGTTCTAATGAAACATGTCCTGAATGTATTTAGCAGTATGTGTGGGAGCATGGTCGTCTTGGACAAAGAAGGATCATTATATTTGTTAGGGGTAGTGTAAACATATACAGTCATCATCAGATGTAACGACTTCCTTTAAAAAGGTCGGCCATTATAGACCTAGCATCTGATATAAACCTGTCCATGTGTAGATGAATTGGTGAGGAAAGACTCAGCGCACCAGATTGCTTTTTAAAATTCTTCTCATTCTGTGGTTTTATGCCAGATTATAGTATCATAGTGTGACCAGGGATTGCTTGAGGGTAGTCATTAATGCTTGTTTTATGAAGCTCATGATGGTGAACTCTTGTTGTAACAGTGTCATCATGACTTGATTACATTATTTGGTCATTTGTAAGCTCCAGTATCTCAGTATCAATTGAACAGCATGGAAGGCGACGCTGTACCCAACCACCTGATTCTTGCAGCTGTTGAACACAGCTCCGATCTCCAATCATAGAAAACAATAGTGGCACTGGGTGTAAGAGTTACATGATAATAATTAGAACAGATTAGGAACTAACGGCTTAAATAAATACAAGTGACTGGTTGTAGGTGTGATAGGAGAACATCCATGTAAAAAAATACTTATATGACAGAAATAGTCATGAAAAACTCAAGTTGAATGAAACTAATCAAAAATAGGATTTGTCCGCACTATCATGCAGATTAATGATCATAAGGCCTCAGTTGCACGTGATTCAAAAGTATACATGTAAAATCCTGAAATGTGCTGCAAAACAAAAAGGTGATTGTTAAACAAAACCATTTAAAACTATGAAATGAAGGCTCTGAGTGGTAAAGTAATTAATGATCATAGATAAAAAGTCTGTGGAAGTGGTCATATTTCGTTAATTTTGTTTTCCTTGATAGGGAGATTTTTGAATACATGAAAATATCCTGAAATAGAAAGGATGATTGTTCAAAAATTGAAGATCTTTCCCAAAGATAATGACATAATAGATGTTGAGTAATTTGAAGGATTAGATGAATGTGATATGAAAAGCAGCAAATTTAACATGTAGAGTAACCAAATGCATGGCTTCTAGGGGCTTCTGTATGCAGGATAATGTTGTAGAAAGTCTAAGAACAAAACTGGCCTCAAAATTAATTTTCAGAGCATAAAACCTTTGTTGCTGTTTTGGTTGCTGTTTATATATAAAATCACCTTTTCTTCTGAGATGTTTCTTTCTTTTCCGCAGGTGAGGGCCAGCGCAATTGCTCAAGATGCAGATCAGAACTATGACTACGCCTCCAATAGTGTCATCCTGCACCTTGATGTGGGGGACGAAGTGTATGTCCAGCTGGATGGCGGCAAAGTTCACGGTGGAAATACCAACAAATACAGCACCTTTTCCGGCTTCCTCATCTACCCTGACTGATCTCTCTGCGTATAACAGGCCATAATGTAGTATTCCGTTCAAGTACACCAAACATGTCATGACATGACAAAACATACACAACTATTTTGAAGAGAATATAAATAAAAATGAATATTAATATTATAGCTATGACCAGTAAACATTACCTTCTGACACATACTTCAAAGTGTGTCAAACATTATTTTGTGCAATATGTGTTTGCATGGAAATTACACATGACTCATGTCTCATGTGCCCACATTTGCTCGAACACACACACAGGTGTGTGAACATGAATCAAACATCTTCTGGATGTCTGAACCTGGATGACAATTTCAGCCAATGGCCTGAAATCAACTGACATGATCTCTGAAACTATACTGTTAATTGAAAAACATGTATTTGGCTTCAGCCACTTGCATTCGCTGGGATTTTCACTAAGGCTGTAGACATCCATTGAAAAACAAAATCATAAATACATTGATCCTAGCTGATACTGCAGCAAATACCATGAAAAATAATCCATTGTGTTGTATGCCTGTCTTTATGCTTGCTTGCAAGCGTCATGTTGTTTGACCTGTCTCTGTTACCTCAAGGAAAGGGTGTCAGTATTTCAATAACAGACCCTTGCCGCAAATAGTTCATCAATAGTACAGTTTTGCTTTAAGATTTCCCCTGAGCTTTTGACAGGAGCTAGTCATGTCCCGTGAATGAGCTGAGGCTTCCTCTTCTGTTCAATCTCACTTCAGTCAGTCATTCACAGTATGTTGTATGGTGAAAAGGACTTCAAAGAAATAGTTATACATTTTGGGAATGTTTGGGAATGTTTGGGGTTTCTTATCTTACCAAGTTACATGTTCTATGATACTCAATGAATTTACTACGGATAGCTGCAGATAGCTATAGCGTTATATTCCACACACCAATCAAGCAGGTGAAACAAGAGGTTTAACTTGTTTAGCATTCAGCATTTATCTCTGGTTATCTCTTTAACCAGGGATTTCTGTTCTATGGTTCCCTCATCTATGTTCAGAATATTTGGGAGGTGACAAAATGATATTACTGCTTATGTATTCCCATTTCCCTTCTGGGTGAAGAGCTCTCTCGAGAGTTTCAGCTTCGTCAAGAAAGTGAATAAAGGTTTATCCCAAAATGTCTTCCTATTTTATGAAGTTTATTGTGAATGACTAGATGTTATCGATGTTACTGCCATATGCTGTAACAGTAGGTTTTTTGTGCCTTACACGATCATACGTATTTATTAGTTATGCATGACACTATTTCACTTTTTGAATCAAACCTACGTGAACAAGCTGATCCGAGTGATACAGAACGTATTAGAGTCCATGGATATGTTGTTACCATTGAGGGACACACACAGCAGATGCGGACACTGACTCTGAATCCTCAAACGCAGATGGTGCTGTAAATACAAGCCTCAAAGGGGAGAAAGGGTTCAATCTCAGCAAATGAAAAAAGAAGCATGCAAATCATACATATGTTGATGTGACCAAATTATTATGTTTAACTATTCTGTTTTGGGATTTATGCATATTATGATGGACCCAGTTAAATGTGATGTGTGGAAATGGCTGAGAACGATTTGACTGCAAATCTGTTAAAACTCATCAACTCTTTGCTGTAAAACATCTGACTGATGTACACAAACATTCCTCTGGGTGATTTTTCATCACCTGTGTGTGATGCTGCTGCCTAATCTCTCTCTCTCTCTCTCTCTCTCTCTCTCTCTCTCTTTCTCTGTGTGTGTGTGTTTGTGTGTTCTGGTTGTTACTTTTGTTGAGACTTGTAGATTCATTGTTGTCATTGTGCAAGCTGAGTTAAATGTATTTTTATGTATACAATCATCACAGACTACACACAAAACATAATAAAATAAGAAGGCGAATCAGGATCTATTTGCCATCAGTGTAAGGTGCTTCCCGCTTTTACACAAGACGTTTACACAGCATCGCAGATTTTACCTTACACCATGCAATATTTATTCATTTAACAGAAAGTTACTTGCTCGTTTTAAAGACGTGTCATGCTAATTTGCTTTATTTCTTATATTTCTGAGTAAATAAAAAACAACAAAAGAATATGACTGATCAGATACTATCTCTTATTTTAGCTCTCGATTTGAAATTCTCAACCTACCTGAAGCAGATCGCTTCTCACCCTAATAATAATAATAATAATAATAATAATAATAATAATAATAATAATAATAATAATAATAATAATAATGGAAATAAATAGAAAAGTATGGTCTGGAGGTGTGGATTTGGTGGTTTATCACTATAACGTTTTCAACAATAACAAAAAGTATTCAATTGAATAAAATCTTTAACAAAACAACAGCAAAATACTTCATATGTATTATAAATGCTGAACTGTCGTTCATTAATCAGATGATGCAGATGTAGATGAGAATTAGAGAGAAAATCATTTTGACAGCAGCCTCAACCAAAATGCCGCTCGATACTGAACACTGGGCAAAATGAGTAATTGAAGGACATTTCAGTGTCCAGAACTTAAATAAATGGAAACCCATAACTTAAACTGTGTGTTGACGTAAGCTGTGTGTTGAGCATGTTGCAGTTGAGATATGAAGTGCAGTTAAGATAAGTGTATATGTATATATTTACCTCTGCTAAAGCAGTTATGTTTTTTGCTGTCTGTCAGCAAAATAACTTGTTAACGTATTTTAATCACATTTTCAGGAAATGCTGGTAATGGGAGAAGGAACAGATGATTACATTTTGGTAGTGTTCTGGATTAAATATTTCAAAATGTAATATAAAGTATTCTTTATGATTGTGGTATAGGGCCATCTTCAGCATATGTGCATATAACTCCAGATTGCTTGGCAAAAAACACAGGATACATTCGCTATAGATTTGCTCATATATCAAAGTTTGATCCGGAAAATTCTGGCCACCATGATCCAACAAACATTATGGTGCTTGTGGATTTTCCCCATTAATCAGAAATGAAATTATTCATGTGGATAAAATGAACATAGGACGATAATATTAGGTGGAAATTACAATATGGGTGGAAATGAGGTCTCCACTCTCTGAGTGCTTTTCTAGTTATACTCTATATATATTTTAACTGCCACCAATAAATGCACTGGGACTGTGCGCTCAGTGACAATATCTCTGGCTTAATATCACTTTTCGAACAAATGAGAACATAGGGCAAGGGCATTTTTTTCTAATTCTTCCCGCAGGTGGGAGATAAACAGAAAAATAAATTGGACATTTACAGTATCTGGCATACGTCAGAATTACAGCGACAGTAGCTTTGCAATTGTAAGATACAAATATCTATATATATATTGATGCTGTTGCTCCTGCTGCTTTTACTTCACACCACGTCACCATGTGAAAATGAAACTTCAGCTGAAGGGAATTTTCACCTCAGCCTGATAAAAAGATGGGTCTTCAATTAGAGGTGAGGTGTAATGTGATACTGGATGTGGGGGATCTGTGGTGAAGACCAGAGGTTTGGGAGCACTTGGTGGGTTGTACCTCAGCAGTGTTTCTCTCTCCTGGCAGATTCCAGCGTTAAGTTAATTGGACAGGGAGTGAGGGCTGAGGAGGCAAGTGTTCAACATCATTAGCAATTCCTGTGTGGCAGCCTGAGCTGAGGGGATCACAGACTCACAAATAGGAGGATTAAAATAATCAATAGTCTTCACTCTCTCTCCTTCAGCACAGACACTCGCACAACACACAGGCACACAGACACACACGCACTTGCACACATATATACACACACGAGCAAATACAAACACATGGGCAGATTCCAGTTCAAGGAGCACTTCTCTCTCAAGTGTTGTCTCTGGACTTTCACACTTTAGCCAGTGTCAAATGCTC
>CAAKHB010002534.1:60582-84653 GCA_901007665.1 Aeoliscus strigatus
TTTATATGTTTACGATCCCATATTTAAAAACTAAACACATTTGTGTGTATTCATCTTGTTGTCACTCACAAATATCACACACACACACACACACACACACACACACACACACACACACACACACACACACACACACACACACACACATATAATTTATATGTGTGTGTGTGCATACATACATACATACATACATACATACACACACACACACACACACACACACACACCTACATAGTAATTTTAGCTTCTGACTAAATGGGAACGTTAAAAAGCTCAGATGAATAAAAGTCTATGGTTCATTTTATATTATTTTCACATTTCTCTTTTTATATTTGGTTGATCATTCATCCAGATTATGCTATATTTTAATTTATTTTATTTATTCCAAATTTTTTATCAAATTTAACGCCTTCACAATCGATTGATTGATTCATGTTTTATTTGTGTGTAAGTATGTCATTTTGGTACTAACTCTTTGTTGGATGGGAGAACTCTGTACAAGACCCCTGAGATTTATTTCCCTCCTAGCGCACTTTTCTCTTTCAACATGTACAATAAAATAAAATAATTGGTGTACTATGGAATATAATGTATTGCACTTGATTCTTGGAAATGCAATGGAAATTTGATTTTGAGTTGAGTTTTTGTTACATACATTTTAAAAGTACTGTAATTCCTTTCCTCCTTGTATTAAATCTGTGGTATAGCATGTAGTTGCATTAATTGCTCATTGATATATACTGTATATATATATGTATATATATTATTCACCTTAATCTAAAACTGTGTCAGGAGTCAGTAACCTCTCCGAGGCAAATGTTTTATTTATTCATTCTATGGTGAATATCTGTAACAGGGAGACATTCTTAAAGGTCGTACTGATTGGCGCACATACGAAGAGATCACCTCACTCACTAACTCACTTTGTGTCAAAGGTTTGTTGAAATGGTAAAAATAACAGCAAAACAAAACAATACCTGCTCACACAAACATGATAATATTTTACTTACTTACTGACAATAATATCTAATGATGAATCTACATGGATAATATCTGAACAACTGCAACGTTATATTTCCTTGACAGTAATGATTATCTGATTCTTCAACAACATGATGTAATAATAGATTTTTCTATTTCTTCTCACAGGTTCCAGATTTTTACAAGTAATCAAGTATATTACAAATTTAGTCCAGATCAACTGAGTTTTGTAATATAATGATTTTCTCCATTATCAATCAGGCATTAGTCTGGAACCAGTTCCAGAAAGCTGACTTTGTGAGTTTGTTAATCCTGAAACGAGGAAAACAATTTTCTCTAGTTTCATAAACTGGCAGTAATCAAACCAGTTTCATATGTCTGAATTTTTCTGGAAATTTTCTGGTTTTTCAGAAATTCTGATATTATGAAAATTGAGCATTAACAAACTCAGGGCTTTCACGACACCTGATCTCTGGAACGAGTCCTCTGGCGAGTTCCATGGTGGAACAACATTCACGACACAAGTACGACACCTATTGTACGTACAGACATACTACGTCATCTGTGCTGCAGTACCGCGCTGCGGCCACTAGGTGGCAGGCGACGACGACTGGTTGTCTGAAGGCAAAGATGGCGGTGCGGAAGAAAGACGGCGGCCCGAATGTTAAATATTTCGAAGCGTCTGATACCGTTTCTCAGTTTGATAATGTGCGCGTCTGGCTGGGGAAGAATTACAAAAAGGTACTGACCGCATGTTTATTTGCCATTGTCGCTCAGCTTCCATCTTGACCCTGAAATGTTGGCACAAACCTATTGGGAAGAGGCAGTGACAAAGAGAGGAGGGAGGGTGTTGCTCTTGCTGAGCGTCCAGCTGTTTGATTCACTCGAGCAGGGATACAAAAGGATGCTGAGCCCACGGCTGCACCATATACCGCCACAAACGGCGGTGTCTCTTTACGTTACTGTGGCTTAACCGAGTAAAAAAAAGCACACACATTCCTAGTTGATTCAAAGGAATGATTTTAGTCGACAGGGACGCTAGCTAGCTAGGCAGCTAGCCGGCTAACGGTAATGCAGCAACTGAACGACTGAGCTGTTCCAGATGTTGGCTCGATGTGGCGCGACTGATGAAACACTCCGCGGCGTGCTGCTGTTCATACGTATACACTGAAAATACATTATTCATTAAACGAAGTGACAATAATCATTAGAAATGACTCATATGTGCCTTGTATCCCTCAGCAAACAATGCAATTAATGAATTGCTATTAATAATAAATTGTGAATTAGGTGAATTTTTTTTCATCATTTCATCTGAAGGTTTTGACTCTTCTTGTAGTACATCCAGGCTGAGCCCCCCACCAACAAGTCTCTGTCCAGTCTTGTGGTGCAACTGCTCCAGTTCCAGGAGGAGGTTTTTGGTCGACATGTCAGCAACCCTCCACTCACCAAGTTGCCAGTATATTTCCTCTATTCCTCTTTCGTTTTTACACAAATAATTACAACCATCCAAGGCCTTCTCTGATTATTTAACTTTCCCTATAGATGAAGTGTTTCCTGGACTTCAAGGCCGGAGGGGCTCTGTGCCACATCCTGGCTGCTGCCTACAAGTTCAAGAGTGACCAAGGATGGTAAGCGTTTCTTTCTATCCAGCAACAGGTTGATATAAATAATTGTAGAGTATATTGCTCAGGTGGACAATGGCTGTGTTCCCATTTTGAGTGTAACTCCAGTATAATTTGCTGGTAGGCGCAGGTTTGACTTCCAGAATCCATCAAGGATGGACAGAAATGTGGAGATGTTCATGACGATTGAGAAATCCTTAGTGCAGGTATGTTTTCCCATGTTTTTTCTGGTCTGTTGTTCACAGATTGGACATTCATCTACAGCTGAGTCTACTAACCTAATAAAATTAGTTTGCATTTTGTTGTGCCCGACACACACACACACAAACTTCACAAACATTCCCACAGTGTTTGTTTTCATTATAGCGGTGGTTTTGGGCGACCGGCTGTGCACTCCAGCAGTCAGTTGAGTCAGTTGATGAACCTCTAGCGCCTTTCTATGCTGCTGGGATCAGAGTTAACTCTATGCCAAGGAAAGACTGAGTGCAACTGCAGCAGTTACACGTCTCCTTTAGCCACATAATATTTCCTAAGTGTCTGTGGATATCTGAGCTGCACATTTGGAAATAGTAAGAGGCACAAGGTCACGGTACCTGACCAGTAGCTCTAGTTGATCAAGCATCCAAATCTCTGTAAGTGCAGATCTTAACGGCCCGAAACTGTCTGTTTGCTGAGTTTATGTGCTTTACATCCACTATATCTAGCTTTTTCACATTTATTTGTATTTGCATATTTGTTTCAGAACAACTGTTTGACTCGACCCGTCATTTACTTGAGCGCCGACATTGAGCCAAAACTGCTTGGGAAACTGAAAGATATCATCAAAAGACATCAGGTGTGGTCGTTTTTTCTATTATTATTAATAAATAGATATCTTGCTGGACAGCAAAACCAGATTTGAGGACTTTGAGGTCAGCCCATGTGCCTGCTTCAATTTTAAATTTTTTCATTCTAAGCTAAAAAAGTTTTCTGTCTGTTCCAGGGCTCAGTGACTGACGACAAGGCGTCCAGCTCCCACGTTGTCGTTCCCATTCCAACCAGCCTGGAGGAAGGTGAGGGTTTGTACGTTTTTTGAGCTATAAATTCTACTGTGTCCTGTTTCAGTCCGATCTGTTTCTCTGCTTGGTCCAGAAGAGTGGGTGCGTCCCGTGATGAAGAGAGATAAGCAGGTGCTGCTTCACTGGGGGTATTTTCCAGACAGGTTGGTTCTGAGCCGGAGCATAGACACTCACCTTGTGAAAAACAAAAACAAAAACAGTGCAGCTGTAAAGTGTTCAACAAAAAATGCACAATCAATGTTGTTCTGAGTTTCACGTCTGTACCTAAAATGCTTTTATTGGCACTATTTTTCCCTGCTTTGATCTTTGACACCCCACTTCCACATTTTAGTTATGACACATGGATACCAGCCAGTGAGATTGAGGCTGCTGTAGAGGATCCTCCCAGTCCAGAGAAACCCAGGAAGGTATCTAATTTCTTCCCCCATATGTTTTGGTATGTTTGTATATACAGTATGAACTTTATGTGCTTAGACACTTAGAATATTTGAATTCAATATTCCTGAGGGCTGCAGATGCATCGGTGCAGCATTTATAGATATAGAGATTTAAACCAACTTAACACACACTGGGTTGTTTGCTTGTATGTGCAACATAAATTTTTAATTATCATGGTTAATATAAAAATCATGTGACTCATTTAACGACAGAGTGCTGCTTTGTTGAAGACATTTAGCAAACATCACTTGCTCCAGGCTGTACTTGCTCTCACCAAGACTGTTAGTATGACTAGTGATACATTCAAATGTTGTTCATGCAGCAATAAACACACGGAGTGAGTTTGCAGTGAAAGATGGAGTCACGCTTTACTTGCACAGGACAAAGACTTCAAACTGTAATGATGAATAAGATATCTGTCTATCTATCTAGTGGAAAATACATCCTGCTTATTACTTTTGCTGTGGCTTCACCTGAAGTTAGTTTACCACTGAAGCATTGTGGGATGGTGGGATTTCACATAACTTGTTCTAATACCATTTTGTCTC
Source organism: Aeoliscus strigatus (assembly GCA_901007665.1). Taxonomy (NCBI): domain Eukaryota; kingdom Metazoa; phylum Chordata; class Actinopteri; order Syngnathiformes; family Centriscidae; genus Aeoliscus; species Aeoliscus strigatus. The sequence continues at coordinate 65,233 of CAAKHB010002534.1, forward strand.
TAAAAAATACATACATTATCTGTTCTTGTCCGCAGGTCCATGCTAAATGGATCTTAGACTTGGACCAGTACAATGAGTGGATGAACGAGGAGGACTATGAGGTCGGAGAAGGCTGCCCGAAGAGGAAAAGGATATCAGCCAAAACACTGACCGACGAGGTGACCACACCTGACGAGCGGAGAGACAAGAAACCTGCCAGTGCCAAGAAGAGGAAGCGTTCCCCGTCGCCGTCACCAACACCTCCCCCTCAGGAGAGCAAGAAGAAGAACACCAAGAAAGGGTCTGTGAGCAGGCATTTCATGATTCCTAGCCACAATGTCAAATGCTGTGAAAAATGTTTTGCTCCAGGTCCTAGTTGCTGAATCAAAAGAACTTCTGTTATAATGACAAAACACAATAATTAGCATGACCTTTGTGTTGTTTCAGGCCAACGACCCCGTATACTAAATCTAAACGGGGCCAGAGGGAGGAGGAACAAGAGGATCTCAGTAAGGACTTGGACGAAGCATCGCCTGTTCCTGCTTCTGAAGAGGGAACTCCAGCTAAGACAAGTACGCAGCAAACGCAGTAGATCAGGACAACAAATAAACTACAGTGGTCTGTTTTAGACTCAGTATGTGTGATTCTCTGCTGCTAACTGATGTTTACGTTCACTTTTTGTAGATAATACCAAGAAGGACTCTGATTCAACCCCGGTCAAGGGAGGAACGGATATGGGTGAGAGCTGGATGAACTGAAAGTTTAGTCTCTGAAGTAAATTTATGATTTTTCTTTGTGCTCCTCTGTCTTTTACTAATTTATCTGTCTTTTGTGATTTATACAGATGAGCAAGAAGATGAGTCAATGGAAATAACAGGAAAGGTAAGAGAGTTTGTGAAAGTGAGAAGGAACACAAGAAGAACATTGAGGACAAGCCTGTGTGTTAATGTGTGAACGTGTGGCCACACAGGAGGAGGAAGAAGGCTCTCCGAATGTGAAAGGTGAACCAGTAAAAGGCTCCGACCTGCACGAGGACAACGTGACTGAGCAAACCCACCACATTATCATCCCAAGCTACGCTGCCTGGTTCGACTACAACAGGTAAAAACATGAACTCAAGAAGGTCAGTGATGGGGTGAGAAAAATGGTGTGGGGAATTATAATAATTGAAGTGAAAAAATAATAATAATTGAAGTAAGCACAGCAATATTTCTGCAAAAGACAACTTTTACTAACCATACCAAGAGAATCTTCTATACGCCGTCACTGGTGTATACAGAACTGGTGTGATTCGTCCCCAATGGCCACTTCTACACAAGGATCCAGTGTTGCAGACATTGTTCTTGTACTGTCATAAAGCAGAAGTGGTTGTTGGTAATATCACTAATATATATTATTATGAATATATATTATTCATGTAGTTGTAGATGAAATATTAGATGATAAATTGTCATCATGATGTGATCGGTTCTTCTCCCCAGTGTCCATGCCATTGAGCGTAGAGCCCTGCCTGAGTTTTTTAATGGGAAGAATAAATCCAAAACTCCTGAGATGTGAGTATTTGAGTTGTATATGACACAACATCCACGTTTAATCAATCACTGTAGACATTAAGTGTCCATTTTCTTTCAGTTACCTGGCGTACAGGAACTTTATGATAGACACGTACCGACTGAACCCTCAGGAGTACCTGACGTCCACAGCCTGCCGCAGGAACCTGGCTGGAGATGTTTGCGCAATCATGAGGTTTGTTGAATGTGGAACATGAGCAGCATCTTTCAGTCATTTCATGCAACTTGTCTCTGCAGTTATAGTTTTGTCCTTGAGGAATAATAATCTGGCTGTGTGCTGCAGAGTACATGCCTTCCTGGAGCAGTGGGGGCTGATCAACTACCAGGTGGACTCCGAGAGCCGGCCCACACCCATGGGCCCCCCACCCACCTCTCACTTCCATGTGCTGGCGGACACTCCATCCAGCCTGGTTCCCCTCCAGCCCAAAACCTCCCAGGTCTTCACACCTTCATACACACACGTCCACACAGACGCAAAGGGCGACACACTCACCCCTCCCTGTGTTCCATGTGTGTCCCTGTAGACCCCTGGTGCCCAGCAGATGATGCCTTTCCCAGATAAAGTGAAAGATAAACCTGCTGACTTGCAGAACTTTGGACTACGAACTGACATGTACAGCAAGAAAACAGGCTCCGTAAAGGTACAGCTGAGAGAACCCCTCTTCTTTTGGAAGTCATGAGGAAGACTTCCAAAAGGATGTGAAGTCATGTTAACAATGTTTCTTTGAGCACAGAGCAAGAGTGCAGCGAGCTCCATGAGAGACTGGACAGAGCAGGAAACACTATTACTACTTGAGGTATGAACATGCAGAGGATCTGTGCCAATAATAACTTCTACACGCTGGAAAAGTACAACCCATAAGTGTCAACCTTCTTATAAATCGAACTGTCTGCAGGGTTTGGAAATGTACAAAGACGACTGGAACAAGGTGTCGGAACATGTCGGCAGCCGTACACAGGATGAGTGCATCCTGCACTTCTTGCGCTTGCCCATCGAAGATCCTTACCTGGAGGACAGCTGCTCGTCCCTGGGACCACTGGCCTACCAGCCAGTGCCTTTCAGCCAGGCAGGAAACCCTGTGATGAGCACAGTGGCGTTCCTGGCCTCTGTCGTCGACCCGCGTGTGGCCTCAGCTGCAGCGAAATCTGCTCTGGGTGAGTGTCTGGAATTTTAAAAAAAAGGGTCTGCACACTGTCATTGCTCCTCAGATATTTATTGTCGGCTTTAACATCAACGGTTCCATAACATAGATCTTCTTCAGAATTTTTTTTTATATCCGGAAGAAGATCTATGTGATGGAACTGTTGATGTCATATCCAAGAATAAACTACTGTGGGCTATTACAGTGTGCTTTTCCTGTTTGCTAGTCCTGCACCTGTAACACTCTATTTTGAGCATTTGGAATTCACTTACTGTACAGACACATTGGCAGGGAACCTGACTGAGTTCAGATACTGTTCAGATACTAACAATGTGTGTTTATGTTAATTATCAGTTAGCAGATATAATGCAACATCAAAAAAAGAAATTATAATTCAGTACAGCTTAAAGGCTTTTCTGAAGCAAAAACAAAGTTTAACAAAGCAGCCTGTTCATGAGAAACAGTGGCTGGCATCATTTCCTGACACACCCCTCACTGGTCTCTGGCCTCCCCAGAGGAGTTCTCTCGGATGAAAGAGGAGGTTCCAGCAGCCCTGGTTGAGGCTCATGTGCGACGGGTGGAGGAGGCAGCGAGGGTCAGCGGCCGTCAGGATCCCCTGTACGGCCTGGAGGGAAGCGGCATTGCAGGCACCGGCCTGGAAGAGGGAGACCGACCTGGTAGGTTCCATACATTCACAGTGCACATACACAGACATGGTTGACACCGCAGGAGAGATTGTAAGGTTCTCTTCTCGTGCCTCTCGCCATCAAGATGAAAGCAGTGAGGAAAGTAAGAGCGACAGCCAATCGAATGAGGAGAAGAAGGAGGCCAAGGTAGGTGGGGTGTTTGTTGCTGTGCAGGTCCTTGAAGCGCTGTGTTGCAAGTGTCTCCTGTCTTCACACAGGACAGCAAAGATGGAGCGGCTGAGGAAGAAGAGAAACTGTCGGAGAACGGAAAGAAAGAAGAGGAGAGAGGCAGAGAACCTGAGGGCGAGAGGGAGGCAGATAAAACCGAGGCAGAAATTTGTACGAAAAGGAATCAGTTCAAGAATTAGAAACTAAGTATCACTGTGGTGGAAACTTGGCATTATTGTGTTCCAGGTGATGGCGAGAAGGAGAAGGACGGGAAAGAGGGAACGGAGGAGGGTCAGAGAGAAGCTGAAAGTGAAGGAGAAAGAAAGGCGAAGGTGGAGCGTGACGTGGGAGAAGGCAATCTGGCCACGGCTGCTGCGTCTGCCTTAGCTGCTGCAGCTGTTAAAGCCAAGGTGCAGTTGTTTGTCAAAGGAGCCTTCTTCACCTCTGCTTGTCTCACTGAGTCTCACTGTCGATTCTCTCTGACATTCATAGCACCTGGCTGCAGTGGAGGAGAGGAAGATCAAATCTCTAGTGGCTCTGCTGGTAGAGACCCAAATGAAGAAGCTGGAGATTAAACTGCGGCACTTTGAAGAACTAGAAACCATCATGGACAGAGAGAGGGAGGCTGTGAGTACAACATTCCAGAATGTGTTGTACCAGAACTAACACAGTTGTATTCGGCGGTAATTCACCATCTTTCTGTTGTGTGCAGTTGGAGTACCAGCGGCAGCAACTGCTGGCGGACCGCCAGTCTTTCCACATGGAGCAGTTAAAGTACGCTGAGATGAGGGCCCGCCAGCAGCACTTCCAGCAGATCCAGCACCAGCAGCACAGCCAAGCCGGGGGCCCTCACCCCAACCAGGCTGCTTCAGGCCAACCACCCCAGGGCTCAGCTGCTAGTCAGCAAGCTCCCAGCACACCAGCACCCCAGCCGGCCCCCAGCCCTGCACCCCCAGCGTCTTCCTGCCCAACCTCTGAGTCCCAACCAGCTGCAGGTGCCCACACTTCACCCCCCTGTCCCACAGGCCAGGCCCACTCCAGCACTCCTCCCGTGCTCCATGGTGAGTTGAAGTGAAGTAGCAGCTCTAGAAGTCTGTTAAAAATGTGATGTGTCGTGGAATAAATTCTAGCTGCGTTATTGAAGCCTGATGTCGACTGTTCATCAGCCTGTTTCATGTTCGGTCAGTCCAAAGTCTCACAGAGGATCCTTTATGACGCCTGCTTGTGTCAAATGTCACTGGATAATCAAATATTGAAGCAAATATTGAAGTATCAGTCTCAGTATTTCAAGACTGCAGCCTCAGTCAATGACGTCTTCATTTCATGAATCGTCAGATGATCTTGACAGGAGGTGCATCATGAAGCCTCTTGTTTTTTATCATGTTTTTATTTCGAGTGGTGTTCCTCTGTTCATTTTCAATCTGGACAAACAGTCACCACCAGTTTGATCCCAGGAATTTGGAATTGCACATCTTCTTAATAGTTTGCCATATGTGAAGTGTTCTGAAAATTAGTATAATTATGTTAGTTAACAGAAGCTGAGAGTTCAAAGTGATACTTTAACATCCTGAAATCTGACACCTTTGCTTCGGTTGACATCTGTCAGAATCCTGCGCCCCCCTCCCGACGGAACCACACCACCCTTCAGCTCCAGTTCCACCTCCACAGTGAGAGATGAGGAGCTGTGTGAGAATCTCAATGACTGACCACTTTCAATCCTGCCTGTATCACCTGAGATGAAGAAGTCAAAACCCTCATCAGAGAACACATTTTACATTTCAGCTTTTTTTTCCCAACAGGACAATTCATGTGAGGAAGAAAAAAAAAAGATCAAAATGATCTGAATCAAATCAACTCTACATTTTTATCATCTGTTGACAAAGACACCCCCTTCAAATTCAAGAAGGAGAATGAGAATGAGAGAATGTTGCGTATTAGACAGAAGGTCGCTCAGTGTGGTCAAACCTACTTCAGTATTTACCCGAGTCACCTCCAGGCGTCTTCAAAAGAATGCTGGAGGACAATAAAGGACTCACCTTGTTTACATTGTTTTTTGGGTTTTTTTGCAACATTTTGTCACCGATTGTGAGTGTCGTGTTGTGACACAATCTCTCCAGAGTTCCTCCCCCGTCGTACTGTCGGTACTAATTGAATTATATGTGAAGAGAAAAAAAAAGCACTTTTAATGTTTCCCTCTGTCTCATATTTAGACTTGAAGCATCCATGAAATTGAACGTCAGCACATATATTATCCTTTCGTAGTCTTAAGTACTTTTTTATATTGAAGTTTGATTGACAGTGTAACTTTTTCTCTCTATTTTTATTGGTATTGCAAAACAATGCCCCCTCTTCAGGGTCTGACCTGAAGGTTGCACGATGGCGTCACACCAGAGAAGCTGGAGTTTGAAATGACATGCACATAGTTGGGATGAGGTTATGAGACGATGTACTGTAGCTGGATGTTGTTACAAAACAAACAAACCGTTGATTATCCTGTCAAAATAAAATGTGAACAGTTTGAAAAGTACTGAGCCTGGAGGTGAATTTGGCAAAGACATGTCTTTTAATGTACCTGAATAATGACAGCACTTGAAGAAGTCAGCGTGGTTGAAGTGAAAGCCTTGAGCTTGGAGTTCTGTGAGGAATGTAGATTGTCCAAAAGGGGAACAATGAGTTTATCATCGACCGCAGTGTTTTTCATCCTTTGTGTCAATCGCTAAACCAAAATGTTTTTTAATCATCTCACGTATATTCCGTGAGTTTTATTGTGGTTGCTCGGGAAATCAAGAGTAATTTTAAGCAGCTTGTTTTTCGCTGGTGCGTTTCATGTTACAAGTGGAAGAAATGTTACGGCTGTTAAAAACAACGGAGCTCGCACCTTAAACAGCTTAAACATTCAATTATGTCCTTTATTATCTGCAACAGTATCCTCACTTTTTATCCTCTCATTTTTTATATTTTTTTTACTATTGTTCATCTTTTCTTTGATATGTCAGCATTGTAACTGTATATTATTACCTTTGTAGACTCTATTTACCCTCCACTGTGTGTCTGTGTGTGACTGTGTTCCATCAGAGGATGTGTGTATGTGACGGCATGCCATTACCATGTGTAATCCATATTACCATCATTTTATTTCCAGTGCCATACAGTTGTGTCATTAAGTACAAAAAAAAATGTGGCACCTTGCATCAGTGTCACAAGAGTAACTGTCAAACGGTGAAACTTACAGTTCTGTTCATCCAGCCAGTATTGCCGACCTCACCACAGTTGTGAGTATAAACAAGACTTCTTTTATGTGTTATTATTACATTGTGTGGATTTTGTGAAATGAAGTAAGTGTTCGATTCCTGTATGTTTTTCACAATGCTGGAGGTAGCAGCGTTTGCATTGATTATGATACAGTAGAAAGCAGTTTTTTCCTCAGTAAATCTTCACACGAATGCTGACATGACAGTCAGTCTGGCAGTTTGTATCAAAAGAATGCCTAGCAAAGGAGATTCCTGTTTTAATTAAAGAAAAAATGTTGAGGAAAAAATAAAGATGTGAAAAGGAAACCTTGCGTTGGGTGTTGGCTGTTCCGTCTTGACGCACAAATTCAGTGCCTCTCAAAACCTCTAAGTAGACACTTCTATTTAGGCTGCTTATACAGTTGTATTGAACAATTGTCAGTCACAGACATTTGCTTCACCACTCTGATTTAATTACTGACAGAACCCAGTATTAGTCCATGTTCCAACAGTACTACTACAACTAACATACTTTTGAAATGGATCTTCAACCATGTTTGATTGTCTTGTATTCTTTACAATTTCTGAAGAGACATACACAAAAGACACATGCGAGCAAATCAGGATATTTATTCACAAAATACATCATTCGCATTGTTCAGATGCACATCATCATTACCAAAGATACAGAAGAAGAAACAAGGAAAAAAGGGGTGCACTGTCAGAGACGACAGGTTAAATCCATCGAGGAAAGGTCAGACACAAAAGACGCTTTGGAAATCAACCGCTCATCACCATCCGGACAAGCTCTGTCAAGAGAGAAACAGGATGAGACTGATGGAACAAAGTCAGCTGGACCCAGCCGATACGGCTGATGGATAACAGCTGTCTGGGTATTTGAGGGTGTTTACTGACTCGGAGTCCCGTTCTTTACCTTCATAGTTAATGCAGCCATTGGCGTCTTCATGTCCGGCTAAAAGAGTCTCCACTTCCTCCTCTGTCATTTTTTCACCTGTCGCACAAACTTCATTTCGTAAACATTTTAAGAAATAACAAGAAAACCAACAAAACGGATGTCTCATTGTGAATAAGACTGACAACCGTTTCTTTCTGTCTTACCTAATGTCGTGAGCACGTGGCGAAGCTCAGCCCCCATCACTGTGCCATTTCCCTCCTTGTCAAAGACGCGCAGACCCTCTATGATGTCCTCAAAGGAACCCTGGTCCTTGTTCTTTGCGATGGCCTGCAGCATGGGCAGGAACTGCTCAAAGTCCAGCGTCTTGTAGTTCATGTCTGCAAGCAGATTGAAGTCAAGACTAAAGCATCCAAACACTTGTCTGATTACCAGGAGACCTGCACAGTGACAATGTTTCATGTCGGCGATTGTCATTGAACAATTCATCTCATCTCACCTTCTAACCTGGGGTTTCCCAGGATCTTGATCACCTCGGCATTGACCGGGTTCTGACCAAGGGCCCGCATCACATCCCCGCACTGGCTGTAGCTGATCTTCCCCTCGCCCGCCCGGTCAAACAAAAGGAAAGCCTCCTTGAACTCTGAAGAAGAGAAGAAGAGCTTTACAAAAACGTAAATTACATGTGACACGTTCCTTCACATGCTGCAGCCACATTTCCATGGCGATAGCGTGGTTCAGTACACATCAGTGGCAAAGTGTCTTTCCTGAGAAGTACCGTAAATACCGTAAATACCGTGAGGACTGTTGCACATCTCGTATTTGATCTTTATTCCTTCCAGTTCTAGTACAGCTTCTGTCCTCATCACAACTTAAGTGCGTCAGTAACAGCATGCAAAAGACACAGACACACACACACACACACACACACACACACACACACAGACACACAGACACACACACACACACAGCTGTTTCATGGGACAGTACCAGGGGCTGTGGGGTGAGGTAGATGACAGTTCAGACACACTGTAAAAATTCACGTAGTCTTTTAAAATGAATTCTCCATAGTGACACATTAACGTTCGTCAAAGATGTGGACTCACCCTGGATCTGCTCCTCTGTGAAGTCAGACTGAGAGCAGCAGAATGAGGGCGGAGAAGCAGCAGTTAGCTTGGAGCAGATGTCGACATGACACCGACAAGAATCCGTCAGGCTAACGGACAGTCGGGCTACCGGCGGACACGACACCTGTCCACAGCTAGCAGACACACCCCATGGACGAAACGTCTCCACTCACCATGTTCGTTGTTCGATCACTGAGAGGACCAAGATGGGTTTTTAATCCTCGCTGAGCTTCGAGACGCCAGCTTCGGCTTCAGTGCATCGCTGATGACGTCACTGCGGTGTGCAGGATGACAGCCAATCACAGACCTCGCTTCCCAGGCGCGTGCTGTCGAATGAAAAGCTCAGGAGCTGAAGTCGTTTGATGAAGTAAGATGTATTAAAACAATAGCACACAGACGTAAAACTGTCAAAAAAAGTAGTACATTGTAGTTCTTGAGGGTCGTATAGATTACTACGGATTAGGGCCATGTAGGAGAAAAATATTTGAGATATATATATGAAAAAGTATATATATATGAAAAATATATATATGAAATATTTGAAAAAGTCGAAGTTTCCAAAATACAATTTTCGACTTTTGTTATTGAAATGTCGACTTTCTCTCAGGGCATAATGAAAAAAAATCAATATTTCAATATTTTTCTCCTACACGGCCCTAATACTCTCCTGTATATTTCCATATATTCCAAACCTACAGACATGGGGGAAACAGTTTTTCTTAATTTTTATTGAGAAAGGAAAAAAAAATTCTGTTAATTTTATGTAAAATAATACTTATTGAGTTTTACGGTCACACAGGTTTTTATTGCTGAATTGCTGAAGTACTGGTCAACATATTCAATTTCATAATGACAATGTCCCACTGCCTAGAAGCCAGTGAATAAAACATGGAACTGCATTTAATCCTGACACACACACACACACACACACGTATGTTTGGACAAAGTATGTCTTTGACATCACTTTGCTTCTTCACTGACAGTCTCGCCACACTGAAATCGGACAAAGTCCAGCACTCGAGCCTGTTTGCCCTTGAGGAACTGAGCCACAGTCCTGCTGGGATCTCCCAGGAAGGTCTGCGGCAGCAGGCGCATCTCACTGTCCCCGCAGGGCACGTCGTCCATGTTGCCCAGGGAAACAGGCGCCTCTCCGACCACGTGTTGTCCCAGTTTACGTCCTAAGGTCTTATCTTCTCCCTCTTTTCCACCCTGGAATACCACCAGGGCACCATAGCGCCCCATGGCCACCTCGGTCTGGCCAGTGACACCCCCGTGAATGTACGAGCCGATCTGCCACTCAGCTGGGACGCTGACTGTGACCGCCCGCTTCACTGACATGTTCTCTCCAAGGCGACCTACCAGAAGCAAAAGAGACTTCCATCACTGTGTGGCCACAAAAAACCCAAGTAAACATTTCTACACCCCACTTCAGACGTACTCTAAAACATATGAATGTCTCCGGTATAACCACAGCTAAATTACACTTCTCTCACAGTCCTCAGCTGTGCCAATGTCAGAGGTTGTGCCCAGCTCAGGGGAACGTTGAAATACTGGAGGAGGTCAGAAGTGGTTTTGGACTGGAAAGGACAAGCGTCGTTTATTTACTCACCTATTGTGAGAGCCACTTGATCGGCTAGTGAAGCTTTGTCACCCGCGCTGAGTTTGCTCAGGTCATCACCTGTGAGGAGACTCTAAGAACAAACGTGTTACGTTGTAGACTGATAGCTGGTTGCGGATAGCGTTATCCACATCAGGCAGAATACAATATTCTCTTTAACCTTAAAACTGTAAACTATATTCCAGTTTCACCTTTTACTGTCCTGACAATTTCAGGTTGAACATTTGTGGTCCCACTGGAAATGTTGATGAAGTAAGTGTTGTGTGTTTGGCCAGTAGGCTGGTACCAACGTGTGAATGTCAGTTCAGAAGAGTGAACTATGCACCAGTGAAGAGCACGCTGAAACCACTGGGGTAGAAATCATTTCTAGAAATCCTTAAGGGACTATCAACATTCCAGCTCTGACGTGAACGCAGCGGGATCTGCTCGCTGAGTGTGTGTTTTTTACCTTCACGTATCCTGCCTGGCTTTTGGTTTTCTTCTGGTGGTGAGCCAGTGTGACAAACGTCACATCCTTCACCAGTTGTTGGAACATCTCATTACGTGCAACAAAGTCTGTCTCACAGTTAACCTGTGTCAAACAAAGAGCTGTCAGAGTCCCTGACTGACTGTGATGTGCCGTCAGCAGAGCAGTGGAATGAACTAAAATGCTGCCGTACCTCCACCATAACAGCAGCTTTATCCTGTACAAACACACCGATCAGACCCTCTTTGGCTTTGCGACCCTCCAGCTTGTTTGCTTTGTTCCAGCCCTCCTTCTGGGCCTGTTCATGCAGCCACGACTCAGCCTGAATGTTGGACAGATGAGATGAGAGGAGAGTTCTGCTCAGTGATACTACAAATACAAGTTACCGTGTAATACAAAATATGATGCAAACTGACCCCGGAATGATATTATTACACATACATATAGTTTTTTTGAACAATTTGGTTTCATGAATATTTCCAAGTCACAATAATTTAAATACACATTTTTCGACAGTAATGTAGCTGAATACATTCATGTTTATGCTGTAATTAAACTACACAACACCGTAAAATGGGAGGAGTTACTCCCCAACACTGGTTCTGCTCAAATAGAAAATGTCAGACCCTCCAGGAACGGACCACCTGAAGCCTTTGTCTGTTTGCACAGCAGCGTTACCTGTGACAAGTCATTGTCAAACTTCTCCAGAGCTTTCTTGCAGTTTATGAAGGTGTAGCCGGTGTTTTTCCGCAGCTTCATCAGCAGAGATTTGTCAGCGGCCAGAAGCTGACATCCAGTGTGAACAGCCTGGACGTGACTGCTGACCTGAAGGCGACATGTTGAAAGAGTCCACATCATCTACTGCCCCACAGGGATTATTTAACGACAAATATCACACCAGCACATCCACCGATTTTAATTCACATGGTTGTAGCATGCGGATACGACTGTAAACTCTGGAAATAAACCGACAAAGTTAACTAATGACAAAGCTGGACAGCAAACCAGCTCTAAAATGTCGCCAATAAGCCGTCTGCCGTGCTCACCTTTGCCACATCTCTTGTCAGAGCTCGAAATAAAAATGTGAACGACATCTGTGCAGCTTCTTTTCCGTGAACAGCCTTGTGGAAGCTCGGAATGTCATTGACAGTCACGTTGTCTACGGAAGCCGAGTGGGGACGAAACGTCTGCGGAACGTTGCTGTTCGCTGCTTAGCGCCACCTAAAGTCAAGGAGTACAACTGCACGGCAGCCCCATATTCTAGAAACGTCTAAAGCTGTATTGATACATGTTGGTAGTCAATGAAGTCATTATGTATCTTTTCCTTCATCCAGTAGTTCTCTCTTGTTTTGTTTGTTTGTTTATTTTATATTAGTTTTATATCATATATTATTTTATAGATTTTTCAAATCATTGCTTTAATTTAATTGTGGGTTCAACCATTACTACTCATTGAGCTTCAGTCGTTTAACTTTTCCAACTAAGGTAGCATAGGAGAATGAGTGGGACGTTCGAACACGGCATAGGAGCTATGCCCCATACCCCACATAGACACAGGAGGCATCAGGCAGCAGGAAAAAGTCTGGTAAACAAGAGGAAACTGGGCAACACACACACACACACACACACACACACAGGGTTAGTATAAAAATGAATGTCACACCTAACTTTGGAAAGTGTCGCTGACTACGTTGTTAGTAGGGCCGCTGTGAATAAAGAGATTCCAAATCTGACACCTGTGTCGACTATCTGATTCCTCTGTGATCCACTTCTTTCTGCCACAACAGTAGACAACGTTATCATCTTGAAACTATGTGTAACCCTTTACATTTGAGTGGTGTGATTAGAGTATTTGAATTGTGCTGTGTAACAGGCAAATATTCCCAAGACAACATTCTGTCCTTGGGTGTGTAATAAAAAAAAAGAAATAAGATTTATGTTATTGTTATCTACAGGTTACTATATGCAGGTTTATTCACTGAAATTAAAATGAAACCGCTATCTTGTTTCAGCCCAATCACGATACAGACACGTGAGCTATTTTAGGTATTCTGAGCCTCTGTGAAACACAACATCTGTTCCTATGCCAGCAGAGATAGCAAATATTCTCAAAGTCTTTTTGACAATCAAGCATATATTCAACATGTTTATAATTCTTTCGTGCTTAGTTTAAAAGATTATTGATCAAAAAAGAGGGATTAAGCAATTTTTGTGTGTTGTCTGGTTCACTGATAAAACTACACATTTCTCATTAGTTTTTTAAACTGTGGTTCTAACAGGCCGTGATATTCTTAATCCATCCAATGACCACAGTGAATCACATGATAAAAGTTTAAGTTAAGAGTTTTATAGAAAAGAAAACGGTACCCTCAGTGACCTCCTGCCATCTGGGCTGGCTTATGGGCTGGCGGGTAAGGCTGTAACGTGCTATAAAAGGGTCAACAGTCCTTTCACCTGTTTGCAGTTTGCTGCTGAGCAAAGATGAAGGTCATTGCAGTCGCTGCACTTTTGGTGAGCCTGTCCTGTCGGGGATACAGCAGTAAGACCATTCCTCCTCATTACCACCTTAAAGATCTTTAGGTTCATAAAAGTGTTGTTATTCACATACAAATCTGCTCCAGACAGCCTGGACTCCTGTCAGGGACGCTGTGGTTACGGTACTGACAGTAACTTCTCCTGTCAGTGTAATCCATCCTGCGAGCGCTTCAAGGACTGTTGCTCAGACTACGCTGACTTATGCGAAGGTGAGTGTGACAGTGTCAGTGGGAAGTCAGTCGTAGTTTATAGAAATTACACGTTTATTATCCTGTGTGTGTTGTGTTTATTGTCCTGTGTGTGTATCCTGTGTGTGTTTCCCTCCTAGCTGGGGCCACATCTTGTAAAGGCAGATGCAATGAGAAATACAACTCTCAAAACAAGTGCCACTGCAACTCTAAGTGCAGTCAGTACAACAACTGCTGCAGTGACTACGCAGACCTGTGTGACGGTATGGTAAATCACGTGTCTGGACCACAACTCACGGTTTCTAATCTCTGCTCCACGACAAACACCTGCTGCTTTCACAGGATGCTCACTGAATCTAAAATTAAACATTAAACAAAGACTTCCACGTGTGCTTTGCAGCAGACGCTCAAATTTCATAGTTTTATATGTATTTATAAAAACTCTGATATTATACGATTGTGCAGTCTTTTGCCTTTCAATCATTTTTAAATGAAGGCTCTGTTAGACTGCTGTTGGTTGATATTCCCAGCAGGTGTCACTGTTGTGCCAAGCAAGTGACATTGAAGGCTCAAGCTTATCCACATTTCCATCACAGAAATTAACTTTTACAAAACAAATACCAATTTCTTTGAACAACACTAATACAGTTGATTGTCATGTTCCTCAGGTGAAGGGGGCGGTGGTGGTCCCATGATCACTGACGCTGAGATCAAGGCTCTCTCAGAGACACTCTACGTTCTGGACTCAAACAAGGCTTCTGCCTCTGAGTTGATGATTGACCCTCAGGCTCTGGTGGCAGACTCTCAGACCAGCTCCAAAGTGGATCTCTCTTCAAGACCGTGAGTCTAATAACTATCGCAGGAGTCTCACAGACTCAGACACCTCTTTAATTTTCTGTCACTGGTGGTTTTTGTGCTTGAAGCTTGTTCCGCTACCTGGATGAGGAGACTCTTTTCTCAAGGCCCACCTACGTTGCGTTCCTGGCTTTGCTGGACAACTACCAGAGAATGACTGGACAGACGGAGGACGTCAGCTCTCAGGAGTTGGATGAGCAGGAAATCTTCCTCAAGGAGACCATGTCCAACACTGAACTGGGCAGAGAGCTATTCGCTTTCCTCTACACAAAGGGTAAGTAACCACAATTGATAGTACCGACACTACACTGAATATTTGTGGTTGAATCATATGCTGTGTCTTTAAGGGGTTTATGCATCAGAGGAGGAGTTCATTCAGGACCTGAAGATGATGTGGTTTGGTCTGTACTCTCGCAACAACAAGAAGATGGACTCCAGTGGTTTCGAACACATCTTTGCAGGTTTGAGCAACTTCTATTTCTTTGAAACATCATGCAAGTTATGATTTTGTGCTGTTAATACAAGTCAAATTGTGTCACAGGAGAGATCAAGGGGGGGAAGATATCCGGCTTTCACAACTGGATCCAGTTTTATCTTCTTGAGAAAAACGGACTGCTGAACTACTACAGCCACAGCTTCAATGGGCCCGTAAGCAACTGAGAGCTGGACAAGTTGCTGTTTAATCGTATCACACGACTTTCATCTCCTTTCTTTGTGATCATCCTGCTCTCAGTGGACGACCTACCCTGATGTGATGGGAATGCAGTTCATGTGGGATGGCTACTTCAAGCAGGTTGGCTCTGCAGTCATTGGCTGCAGCCCTGAATTCGACTTTGCCATTTACAGCCTCTGTTACATCACTCGCCCTGGAAAACAGTGAGTACATCAGACATGTCCGTGTAATCATCTTTTGCTTGTAAGCTCTCTCTGATTCTGGTGTCATTCATTGTCAGATGCCGTCTGAGCCTGGGAGGAAAGGAACTCATCATCCAAACATACACCTGGGAAAACTCTTCCTATGGTGATGGGAAAAAGTTTATTGGATCTGCCTTTCCTGCAAGTCCCAGGAACTGAGAAGGGGTTTATTTCCATCTCTAAATGCCTCTTACTAAAGAAATCATGAATTATCCAGTGGCCTGGGGCTATTTTTTTTATATAGTTTGCATGCTCTCCCCACGTCTGTGTGGGTTCTCTCCAGGTTCTCCGGCTTCCTTCCATCTCCGAAAGCATACTTAGGTTAATTGGTCACTCTAAAGTGCCTGTAGGTGTGAATGTGAGTGTGAATGGTTGTCTGTCTTTCATGTTGCCCTGCGATGAGCTAGTGACTCACCCAGGGGGGTACCCTGCTGTTTGCCCATTGACAGCTGGAATGGGCTCCAGCACAACCGCGACCCGTACCCGGAGCAAGAGGCAGAAGATGAAGATGAATCATCCAGTAGCAGAGCTACTTGTATTAACAAGACGGTACACCAGACAGGGCATTAATCTGCTGTAAAACCTCTCTGACCAGTCTTACAGAGCATGAGAATGTGGTTCTCTCCCAAGGGCACGATCAAACTGTGCCTAATGGGGCAAAAAAATGGGCGTTTACACACCCTGAGTGGGCACAACACGGACACCAACCCTTCAGCAGTAAGAGCATGTGTGCATTTAACACAATTGCTTATTGTCTCACGTAACTGCGAAAACAAAACAAAACAAAACAAAAACAAACTGCAGCCTTTTGCAGTATGAACTATAGACACAAAAAGACATTAACAGATCCTGTTCTGCTTGACCTGCTGCAAACAGTAGCCACCAGCTAAACCTGCTCTTATCAGCTGTCCATAGACGTGTGTGCGTGTGTGTGTGTGTGTGTGTGTGTGTGTGTGTGTGTGTGTGTGTGCGTGTGTGTCCAGCTGGGATGGGGGTAGATTTTACTCTTTCACTCATCTAGGGTGACTAACAGGATAAATCCTGGTCTGCTGACAGAACAGGGGGACACACTTGCAGCCCCGTTTAAAGAAAGCATCACAGGAGATGTATCTGCCACTGATCCCATTGTTCACTGGTCTGTGTGCATTCATGCAAAATTAGAGCACAAGACCCGTCGGCTTGCAGGAAAACTGCGGCCCTCAGTGATCCATCAGGTCTGGGCCTCACATGCACTTT
The DNA here is from genome assembly GCA_901007665.1 of Aeoliscus strigatus. Classification (NCBI taxonomy): domain Eukaryota; kingdom Metazoa; phylum Chordata; class Actinopteri; order Syngnathiformes; family Centriscidae; genus Aeoliscus; species Aeoliscus strigatus. The sequence continues at coordinate 81,862 of CAAKHB010002534.1, forward strand.
AAATGTTTGAGCGAAATGACAATAAACTGAATTTTTCTTGCTTTTTGGTCAGACCATATTACATTTTCTGAGCTGGTGGCTGCAAAATTAGAAGAGTAAATCTTCTCTCTTTTCACACTGGCACTTTTTAAAGCCCAAACAGAATCAAATTAAACCACAGTGGGGCAAATAAAAGAAAAAAAGAATCAATTGTTTCTTTTGTCACCCACACAACTTCATAATCGAATTATAGCTGGCCACCCGCCAGCGTGTCCTCGCATCTCTCCCAAATTGGCTTCTTCTGGCAGATCTCGTGAGCCACCTGACTTTTGTTTAGTAATTATATTATCCCGCTTTCCCTTTAGCGTGTTGCAGCTAATGGTTGCGCGGGCTAGCCCAGCTGCACATGCAGAAACAAAGCTGCTTATAGGGCCAGACAATGGACCCGTGGAAAAGGGACGCCTAAAGGCGGTCAGCCAATGAGCACGCACAACAGGGGGCCAACAGAGGGTTTAGAGAAGGGTTAAGGGGGTTTTGCAGTTCAGGCAAAGTGGGGGCGACTATTTTATCCAGTAGTGGGGTCCATCAATGAGATGGTTAGTCGGTGGACACATGGTCAACATCACCCCAGTCTCCCCAGGGTTGTGCTAGGCTGGAGGGAGGTTCAAGTTGGTCTCCGATGTGGGTCATTTCTAAAGTTGATGAGGGACCATGAAACACAGAGTAACGTTCATTCTCTGGAGTTTTCTTTGCTTTCCAAACAATTTCATGACCGTATTGTCATTACTATTAGCAATCGTGCACATTTTGGAGTGAATACACACATGTGCCTTGCAAAGTGATTATAATCAGAACCAACTGACCAGACATTCATATCAATGTGGACGTAGAAGTGAATCGCAAACTTGGAGGAAAACCTTGATTACCGCAATCATCTTTCCTAACACAAACGTACACAAACACACGGCTATGACTATATACACACACTCCTCGTGCACTGGCTTCTCTCCTAGGACTTCCAGTATGACAGATGGACCAAAGCCACTTTCCCCCAGTATCACACATTGACTCACTGGGGATTCAGAGGAAGGTCACATTCATGTGTGTACTCAAGTGTACTCAAGTTTTATGCAGAATAACAACTAAATTCCCATGTAACAAACATATCCTGACAAGGCCAGGGACTGTCCTCTGAGCAATGTGAACACGCTGCCTGGCCAGTGGAGAATACATGAGCATCTGAGCCACGGACTGTTCAAAATGGGAAATATTTTTCAGAGGACATCATCATGTGTCACAGGACCCGGGGACCAAATGGCACATATACAGGATACCCTTGAGCATGACTTGTGGAACGTCAAGATTGTGTTAAAAAAGTAGGGTGAACTTGGGAAAATAGGTGCAATTAATTATAACAGATCTGTTACAATGTAAGGAAATGAGTTGAAACGTATGCCTCCAAAAAAAAAAACACAGGGTCATGAGAGGATTCAATGGGGGCCTCAGCTAACGGATTCCCCTGCTACTTCCACTCTGGGGATACACTCGCCCGGCTCTGCTATTCCCATTTCAGGCTGCAGGTGTGGAATAGGAGAGGCAGAGACCCAGGAGGGAACGCCGTGGGCTGGGTGGTCAGCCTATCGGATGAACTCCGATAAACATGCCCCCACTTTGGCTGGACAGAATGCCCCATGCCGAGCTTCATCTATACAATATCATTAGAAAATGATGAGTTTTGAGGAAAAAAGGCACGTTGTAGTCTCCAGTGCGTACAGCAATATACACCAGCTCCTGGAGGATCGTGGTCTACATGCACCGAGAATTATACTTTGACAAATGTTTTCTTCTTTTCTGACCAAATTCTGTTGCTTGTGATGGTAAATTAGCATCTGGTCGCTGGTTTGATTCCTGACCTGTGGATCTTTCTGCGTGGAGTTTGCTTGCGCTCCCCATGTTTGCGTGGGTTCTCTCTGGGTACTCCGGCTTCCTCCCTTCTCCAAATGCACGCCAGGTTAACTGGTTACTCTTAATTGCCAATAGGTGTGAAGGTGAGTGTGTCTTTACAGGTTAGTCCTGCGATGAACTGGTGACTCGTCCGGGGCGTAGCCCTCCGTTCACCCGCTGACTGCTGGGATCGTCTCTGGCGTTAGAGCGACCTTTAACAGGAGCGAGCAGAAGATAAACAACCGTGTGTTCATTGCAACCTGAAACCAGATGAACTTACCTAAACCTGACTCACCAGAGGACATAGAGGAAATCATCAGATCACATTCTGAATTAGGCCTGTCTGGACCTTTGGTTCCATACACACATGCTGAGCGAATTGAACTGGTGCCATGCAAATAAAATCAGTCTTGTTTGACAGTGACATCATTGTGAAGCTTCTCCAACATATCACATACATCACATCAATATTATTTATCACATGTCCTACCTACCTACCATTGTCTGTATGTTTTCAAAGAGGTATTTGTTTTATGTTGAATGTCTGACATGGAGTGAACCCTTGGCAAGTGTAAAACAGAAGACAGGTTATCAGACATGCAGTACTTTCTCATCTGATGACGGAAAAACAGCAAAAAAAGACTTTAAAAAGACATTTACAAATAAATGATTTCGTTGAGCGTTGGATCATTGTGCTCCAGGATGCGACATCAGACCTGCAGAAGCCAACTCTAAAAAGACTTTAACTGTGGTCAGATCTGCCTCTGGGGTGACGCCGACTTGTTCAGCAGCCTATAACTCAGAGATGGATGTGTGGATGAGGGGATGGAGAAACACCTGCTCACATGCAACTTCAAGCTGTCACATGC
>CAAKHB010002534.1:84741-99730 GCA_901007665.1 Aeoliscus strigatus
CTGGGGCTCCCGGGGTTCGAGCCACGGGCCAGCCACGCGCGTCAGCAGCAGGATGACAGCGCGTGGGCGGGGCTTCAGCAGGAAGGTTAAAGGAGGAGTCCGCCGGATTGACCCGCACTGAGGCTGCGGGACAGCGGAGGCGTTTGCGTCTGATGGACAGAGAAACCCGACTGGAGACAAACAAACCCCCCGAACTGTGAAAGCTGCAGACTGCAGGTAAGAGAAAGAGGAACTTCTTCAAACAGCCGTTTTATAGTTGGTGAAAGTCCGTGGTGAACTTCTGCTCTAGTCTGCAGTGTTTATTTACCATTAAAATGAATATATTCCGAGGCTGGTGACGGAATGCAACACATGCCACTTTGAAACAGTAGCATCTCCAGCAGGTGCATGTAAAACAAAGATGCATGTTGTCAGTGCAGTCAGAGCCCCTGGCACTGATCTTTCATTTAATCCCATGGTCGCTTCATCCACGCAGCAAATCCTGCGATGGCCCAGATTGAAGTTGCAACCTGTCAGTGACTTTATCTTGCCAGGGCATTACCAGTCCAGAAACTGAGCGGGATTACCGGAGGGAGGGGGGAGGGAGTTCAATGATGCATGCAGGGGAAAACAAATGTTTTCTGTTTTTTTTTCTTCTTCTTCTGTGCATGTCCAAGTTGAAGCTGTACGCCAGACAACTGTCAGTAACCAATTAAACACTGTAGACATGAATAGAAAATGTAATCACCGTGTCACCGGCATTGAAAGAGTTTACAATGTGCTGTGTTCTGGTAACAAAGTATAAAGACAGGAGAGAAGTGAGTCATTAACACATGATAAATACTGCAAAAATATCAACCAGAGCTTCAGCTACTTTTAAAAATATACTAATGTGCTAGACCCAGTATATCTCAGTACTAAATACTTACAAACATAAAACTTCAAGAAAGAAGCAAAGGTGTGATGATACAAAACAAGCTTTATTTAATTCAAGATATCCTTGGTGATACACAACCATAGACGTTACTGCTAAGTCAGATCATTAACCTATGAGATGAACACATGCGCACAATTCATTCAAAACTTAAATTAGGATTTACTGAGACTTTTCCTTTTATGGATAATAATTGTGCACATATAAACTTTTGTTATTTCATGTGATTGTAAATCTGCAAACCTAAAAGAGAACTGAAGTAAACTTAGATCAACGTTGTCCGTAAACAAAGGATGAAATGGGATGAAACAGGTAATTTAGGAGCGTGTTAGACTGAAGATCTAAAGGTCCCTGGTTCAGTCCTGGGTTTTGGCAGCATGTGAACGCAATTTTAAGGAATTTCTCTGTGGGATAAACAAAGATAGACATATAAAGTTATAATATCCATAATGTCTCCGGCATCTGTCGAGCTTAACTACCTAAACGGATCCCTCATGTTTCTGTTTTTGTGTTTTTAGAGGACGATGATGATTAAGCAGAGTGTGAGACGAGGAGGAGAGGAAGAGGAGGATGTCAGCACTCTGCAGTGGATGGACGGCGACATGAGCTCACCTGATGGAGACACGTCACACTACAGAGCCGGTGGCTTCAACCAACAGGCCGGCAGGCAGGTGGGGAGCGAGGACCCTGAGGAGGATGAGGAGGATGAAGAGGAAGGACAGGAGGATGAGAACGAATCCAAACGTCGTGGGCCTAAGAGGAAGCGTATGACCAAGGCTCGGCAGGAGCGCTTCCGTGCCAGGCGTGTAAAGGCCAATGCCCGGGAGCGCTCCCGTATGCACGGTTTGAATGATGCGCTGGAGAACCTGCGCAGCATCATGCCCTGTCACTCCAAAACTCAGAAACTGTCCAAGATCGAGACGTTGCGGTTGGCGCGCAACTACATCTGCGCTCTGTCCGCCGCCCTGGAGGGGGGAGTTTCTACAGAGAGCAGAGCTTTCATGGAGACGCTGTGTAAAGGTCTCTCGCAGCCCACCACCAACCTCGTAGCGGGCTGTCTGCAGCTGGGTCCAGCCGCCAGCGTTGGCGTGAGGCCGGACGACAGGCACGCAGTTCCGGCTCCACCTGCTCCTCTTGGTGCCGTGGTGAGCTACTCCTCCCCTGGACTGCCCAGTCCGCCGTACGGCAGCTTCGATTCAGCCCACCTGCTTCACCTGAGGGCAATGAAAGGAGGAGTGTACGAGAATCACTCGCCAAGTGAGTACAACGCAGGTGGCGTGGGGACTCCTCCGTACGACGGCCCGCCGACTCCACCGCTGAGCATCAACAGTAACCTGGTCAACAAACAGGAGCCTTCACCTCACTACTTACACGCACCCCACTACTCCCCCTCTCCGTCCGACCACAGCCTGTATCCGACCCAGACCGCCGCCTACGATGCACACGTAGAGCGCTCATATGACTCGTTTCACCCACCGCACATGCCTCCCCGACAGATCAGCCCAGTCTACAGAGACTGAGAGGAGCTCTCAGTGACGAGTCTGAAGGCGGAAAGTGGCGCAGCACTAATTATTGATTTAGAAAACACAAACACCAAATGATTGAAGGACCTTAACAGGTCTACACAGGGAATCTTCCTTGGAGCACATGATGATGGATTGTCTGCCGGATCATGTTCAGAGACGCACTTCTTATTTTACTTTGCTTCCATCAGATATTCTACAAAAAGTTAACACATTTTTAATTTATTGTCTAATTTAATATTTTGTGTATGGACATTGCTCTCATGTTGTTTGCTTTTTTGATTGTTTTTGTACATCTTTGTGGCCAGCACTTCCTTGTTTAGACAAGATACTTTACTGCATCTTTTGTGTCCTTTTCTTATCTTTTTTTGTTTGTTGTGTTGTGTTGTTTCCTGTTTTACACATTCAGTCGTAGTTTCCTACCAGTAGAGACATGTAGCTGATCTTTTTTGAGGGGGTCTTCACAAGGTCGATGCAATTCTCAGGTTCAAACAAACATAAGATTTTACATTGTTCATTGGATGCATTTTTAAGTCTTATGAAAATGGGGATTGATGATCATTAAAGTATGAAGAATCCAATCAGTTTATGCGTGTTTATGTATTAAATATGTGTTTCTGTTGGTCATGTATTTATATATTATTTATACGTTATTCGTGAGCATAAACAGCAAGTATGAACACGTCATTTATCATTTGTCTCCAACTGAACCCACAAAATTTCATCAAAATCATCTTCTTTCTTTTCATTGCAACGTCCTACCCATCCTGTGTTTAAGCGTCAATAATCCGCTGGCCACCTTCAAATGAAAGTGCTGATGTACAATGCAGGATTGTGAGATACGGATTTATGATGAACGTGGCTGCCAGGCCAGACCTCGTCTTCAATAACACTGAGACAGCATAATCCTGTCTCACACACACATAAACACGCACACACACACACACATACACACAGAATAGCCACACAGTTGTGTCTCCTTCACTGCAGCATCATTGAGATGAATGTATCGCCTCACTATGTCGTAGGTACACACTCAGACACATGTATGCACACACACACACAACCACACACACGCACACACAGATTAGTACTTTTCAATCAACAAGCCGAACGTCTGCTTAATTTGAGTGAGCAGAGGGAATGAGATGGATCAGTAATTAATGGATGGATCGATAAAAAGATTGAACACAAAACATAAACGTAAATACAAACATTCTGTGGCAATAAAAAAAGAGGAAAGAAAATCTAATAACAGCCACTGGTGAGGATGTAGGTTGGTCAGTGCGGAGGCCACCCACCGAGAGGTCAGTTAGACTAGGGTCAAAAGGTCACTCTGGGTCACGGCTCGTTGGTGGGAATGGTCTGAAAGAGTCATGTCACCAGTTACATCATTACTCTGCTCCTGAGTTTGTCTTCAAGAGGTTCTGCGCGATGTAGCTTGAATCTTTCCATCTGTAACCCTAGGGTTTGCTACGTGTAATATTAGAGGTTATGTTATGGATGAAACGGTGGTAATCCACCATGAACATCCGCAGCTTGACCTGCGCTGGGAGAAATATATCGCCTTGTTTTCACGAGGATTAGTATAAGCCTGCGTGTGTGTTTGCAGGGCATTTGCACCACAAACCAGAGAATCCTGGGACAGACTCTGAGGAGCACGATGAATTACACAAGCAGCACAAGTTGTTGATCCCCGAATGACACTGGACATGTAGGATACTCCTGATTATCCACATCATATCATATAAACAGAAGAAACATATAAACAGAGGATAAACCAATGGATTACGGATGGAAAAGTCAAACATTGTGATTAGAATGAGGGAAAAAAGGCAGAATGACTGTTGTTGTTTTAACCCTTTGTAGGGCACTGATTGAAATACCTAGAAATTCAACCTCAGAGAGTTATGAGGAAATATTCTACGATTTTTAACAATTTTATTTTTATAACTTTTTCAAAATTTGTTGTCACAGGATACAAGGTATCATAGTGTGGTGTGTGTGTATATACAGTATATACACACACAGGGAGAGAGAGAGAGAGAGAGCAGTTATCAGCTATCATGGCATCATATAGAACTAATGCAGTATGTGTTGCATGCAGGGTCTTCATGTTTGGGACAGAAGAGCATTAAGCAGCTGATCAAAGCTCAGTGTCTGAATGGTTGCATTAACCCACTAATCCTGAGGGGAGAGGGGCAGTCGGGCCGCAGCTCCTCATCGCATCTGTTACACAACCAAACGCTGCACTTACTCACTGACACAAAGTATCCAACACTGATACAGGTTCAACGCAGTATATTATTTTTAATTTTTGAACAACAGAATGGCCTAACGGAAATAGATATATCACTTGTACAGAGGAGACAGAGACACACTCTGGGATTTATATCAAAATATAGCTAAAGAGAATATGAAAATAGTGACATACAGTAAATATCAGTGAATACATGAATACTCGTATTTGCTTAGAAATAAGATGAAATAATGCTACATGTCTACATTTTGCAACTGGCGATACCTGTATATCACATAAATTCATCAAATTTTTTAATATAAAAAAATGATAGGCCACTCTTAACAATTTTGAAAAAAAATCCAAACAAATGTAGACAAAGACAGTAATTTCACAAGTTTACTTGGTTGGATGTAACTATTCTTAGTGAAAAATAATGAACAATAACAGCAAAGATGATTAGTTTGTTGTGTACGCACTATAAAAATCAGACAATTACTTCGAAGATCTTACTGGCACTTCCGAAATAAAAGTACATATACTGTATATTTGAATGAGATTAATAAAAACAATTCTATGTACAAAAAAATGTATGTATTTAAACTGTTTAATACCAATATGATGATCTTAAACGTTTGACACATATCATCCAGCCCGTGAGGAGGAATGGAAATAGTCTCTGATAATCATTGCAGGTTTCTACTGCCACCACGTGGTCACAGATTTGGCTGGAATAAAATGATTCGGAGAAATCCCTGCCGGTAGGTGGCGACACTGACCGACCTGCAATCAGAACAAGAGGAAACCCTTGTTACTGTTCTGTAGATTATGAGTGAAATATCGTCATCTTAAAACGATCCCCTGCAGGCAGGACATTTCCTGATGGCTCTAAGGAACGTGTGGATATATTTGCTGAGAGCTCATCCAGTAAACACAGCGCCAGCAGAGAAAGTGAAGGGTGGAATAGAATTAACCTATTTACATGTCAACTGGTTGATAAAGTGGGTTTGGATGCAAATAATCAGGCTAATGAAGGTACCAGGGGAGTCGGCTCATTCAGAACTCTGCATGCTGTCCTCTCGATCCAGCTACCATTCTGATCAAACTGTAATTATTCACCAGGAGAGAACACGAAAACGCTTCACCAAGGAAATCTGCCTGATTAAAGCTTCAAAGGAGAAACCTAAGAGGTTGGATGACTGGAAGAGAGGAATGCGACTGGTGCTTTTATCCTTCAGATGGAAAAATAGAGAGCAAAATGAAACAGTGTGCTGGAGGATTTCAGGCAAAATCAACGTTTGTGTGTTAGAAAATCATGTTAATTTTTTGACCTAGTCTACTATTCTTGACTAAGTCTACTTGCGCTTTCAAAGAGCAAAGGTCCTCAACCACATCTCTCCATCAGATCTGATTCTGTGTTTGCTGCCTCTGACCACTGAATATTACAAATCTACATCAAAAGTCATGCACATTCATCGCTGCAGCACACCTCCACATTTAAGAGGTGTGAAGCAGCTCTGACTGGATGTTTGTGTCCAACATCCAGTGCCTGTGTTGGATCCCACAGGCATCCAGCTGTTTCAGGACATGAGCAGCACATCAATGCATTGTTTCTATCATGGTTATTGGTTATTTGTTTTCATTTAATAAATGATAATAAGATAAGGTGATGACAAGAGAACGTTCCTGGGCTGGGATGCGTGGGTTGTCTCCGGGTATTCCGGCTTCCTACCACTTCCAAAAGCATGCTGAGGTTAATTGGTCTTTCTAAATTGCCCGTAGGTGTGTGTATGTGTGTGTATGTGTGTGTGGTTGTCTGTCTTTCAGTGGCCAGATCATCCTGTGATGAGCTGGTGACTCGTTCAGGTTGTACCCGCTGACAGCTGGGATCGGCTCCAGCACAACCCCGACCCGTATCCGGAGCAAGGGAGAGATGGGGAATGAATGAACGAGTCCACATTTTAATAACAAATATAAGGTAAATAAGGAGCTATAAAAATGTAATAGCAGCTTTGAGGCCTGTGGTAGTTTAATTTTATGGTGACATGAGCAGTTCCAGCCCCACTTGACATGACAGATAGAGATGTGTATTAACACATGATCCATATTTAGATCAGAGACGGGAATGTAACAGATGCAATGGTGAGCACTCTTGTAAAAGTTTTATTGCAAAAAGAAAGAAGAGACGAGCTTAGAGAAGAGATTGACAGTGTGTGTGTGTGTGTGTTGGGGCGGGTCTGTGTGTGTAACAGTATCTCCCTGGTGAAATGTGCTTACGACTCCAGTTTGCTGCCCTTCTCTGCTGTCCCTTAACCTAACCCCTGTGTGGCATGTTGCCAGAAGTGTCCTGCAAATAAAATAAACACAGTCGGTCCGATTGGAGTCAAAACAGGAAACAGGAAGTGTACACGGGCATCTCCTCGGTGGAAGCTGTACTATGGGAGCTGGACACAAAGAGATGTCACAGTCAATAAACAGCTTTCTTTAACAGCATCATTCACTCAGGCTGACTTCACCCACCGACTGTCATTAACCTGATTACATACTGTCTGTTACCAACCGTATTCTCAAAGTGACTGTTTCCCATGAGCCAGAGTGGAGCTGACTCCTCCTCAGACCTTTTTGTACACCGGAATTAGACTGACATTTACTTGACATTGCACCATATGCCAGTTTCACCTCCGTTCTCGTCTCCTGCTCCTCCACTCAATACTTCCGAAGCTCTCCAAAAGAACACTTGCAAGAACACGATCTGAGCTGGATTTGCACGTCAACGACCAACGGAGCCTGAATAGCACACACAGTCCTCCACTAACGTGTCTGTGTTCGTCTCACAGTGATTCAGTTGCTCCCATCCATACCAGTCATTTACTTTGGCTTGTTCAAACTGAATTGTGTACAAAGGGAGAGCGATGCTGACAGTGCTTGAAGTATTTTGAAGAGGGCCACCTACTGTAATATTTACCTCCAGATGTTCAAAGCCGTGCACTATGGGGTCTGACCCAAAAAGCGCAGCTGCGTCAAGACACACGTCATCTTCCGGCAGCCGCTCAGGTGGCAGAACGAGTCTGTGCATTTTTTATTCATTCTTTTAGGAAGTGTCAGTTTGTTTTGTGCTGCGATGGTTATTGAAACTGACGTCATTTGGCATTTGGGGATGAATAATTAACAATTACGAGACAGTAATTACACTACAACCTGCTAGCCTTCTGTTCCAACCATTTATATCTCCCTTTGCTCAGACATTTTCTTCCTCTCTGTGACATCCTTCAGGTTCCATGGTCTTGCCACCCTCCTCCTCCTCCTCCTCCTCCTCCTCAGCACCACACACACCCTCCAGTCCTCGCTTCCTCTGATCTGCCGTTCGTCGTCGTGTTTCCCCTCCTCTGTCCTGCCCCTCGTGTTCCTTTACGCTCTCTCTGCCTGTCATCTCTCTCTTTCCACAGTTGTTCTCACATATCAGGTTCCCCCATCCTCTGAAGCAGAATTAGCCTCTGGCATGAGGAGAGCATGTCCGACTGTGTAGACTACAGGAGAGGATCTGGCAGCAGCAGGCAGGTGAAGAAGCTGCTGATCCAGATGTTGTTTTGTTTGATGCAGCTCCCTCCAGTGTGATCATGTGGCGAGGTCGGTGCTCACGCCACTGACTGCTACTTTGAATTTTGCTGCATGGTAACGTGAGCATTGATCCCAGTCAAAGTGGTCTATGCTGGCTGGCACACCGAGCTCTGGACTCTGCTGGACGAAGGCTCTGGATCCCTTCAAGCCTCGTTAGGACCGATGTGGGGTTCAGGTAAGACCGCATCTGATTCCTGAGCAATGTGCAGCGGGAGCAGTACACAGCATTCCTCCATTGATCACCTTAAAATGGGCTGGGATCCCCTCATTACTGCAATACTCTACATAAATAAAGAACGAGTGGCAGTTTGCACAATGCTTCTCTTTGATGAGAGATCAGAACTTGCTGTCAGACACTTTGACCTGGTCCGACCCCCTCACTGTTCACATCCAGCATCTTTGCGGTGTGGGGAGGGCATGATGAAGGAGGGAGTAACAGAGAGAGAGGGGAGAGAGAAGCACTGTGAGCATGAGAGAACCTCACATTCCTCCACCAGCTGAGCAGATACAGGAACATGAAGAAGGTGGGGAATCAAACATACGGACTGATATAAGGGGTCATAACTTCCTGAGACAAGAGTGTGGGACATGATGTGTCTTTTAAAAAGAAAGTCAGTTCATCTTCAGGTGCTTTATTGACACATTCAGTCAAGTGTGTGTGTGTGTGTGTGTGTGTGTACATACGGCACCTATCAACACATATTTGGATGTGTGTCAGCTGTTCTTACTTTTCCTCCTTCACTGTCCCTGTAACGTATCAAATAAACAACACCGCGGGCTGCTTTGCAACTTGTGTGTGTCATGAGGGTTTTTGACAAGATGCTCTCCTTGATGTTTTTTTCAACGGTGGAATTTTAGAAATGTGCTCAAGAGACGGCCTATTTACTCGCCACTAGAAGCTGTAAGTAGCCGACAGGCTTTAAGTTTTATTGTTACAGCCAATCAAATAAAGACTTTATTAAACATTAGCAGGACTCACAACGATCGCAGCTAAAATTAGGGTATAACATAAGTGTTGACACAGTTATGGCCTCCTTGGGCAAAGAGATGATAGGATTGTAGAGGTCACAGGCACAGGGTTTAATAGCTCTCTCTCTCTCTCTCTCTCTCTCTCTCTCTCTCTCTCTCACACACACACACACACACACACTAACGCATGCACGCACACACATTAGTCCAGAATGGAGCTGCACCACTGACCAGTAACAACAGAGCTCATAATTCTCACATCTTAAGTTGATCATGAGCGAGGCTGGTTATTACTTGGCTCTTAATATAATTAACTCATTAACTCCTGATTGCTATAACTGGCAGAAAACAGGGGAATGACAGCAGGAGTTCCATCTCAGATGTTGCTGAAATGATGGCGCACTGACACCTTTATTGTTAGAAGGTATGAACTGTAAGGCAGCAGCATGGCTGACAGCTGCTCTGAGTTATATTTCAGTAGCCACTGAGACATTTGGGGACTTGTGTCAGGGAAGTGCGTGTGAGTAAGACAAGAGGGGTTATAAAAGGGAGAGGTTTGGTTTAGCGTAACGTGCCGATGCTCAGATATTTTGTACATAGAGCGGGAAGAGGTGGTGGTGGTCCCAATGTACGTGAGAAGCTGGAAAGTGTTCATATTTGGATGGAATCAGCTCATTCTCTTGACGCCAATAATGTACATTCTGTCAATAACAACCTTTAACACACACCTTTATCTAGCAAAGTGTTTCACAGGCGAATGCGTCACCTGAGCTCCAGCGGTCCAGTTTCAGTTTCCTCTGCTGACATCCATTAAAGTCGTGCTGCGTCTCAGACAGTCACATTAGCACCTGGCCCATTGGCCACAACAATACACCTACCTGCATTATTCAGCCTGACTCCACTAATGAGGAAACCTTATCTTGAACACACACACACACACACACACACACCGCGGTGGGAACACTGCAGACAGGTACACTGCAGACAGGTACACCGGGTGAATTATTTGATTATCTCTATGTTTTATAGGGACATTACAATTTAAACATGGAGGTCTGGGTCTTTTGATGTGAGCTGTCGCTGAATGCCCGGTGACTGTGCTGTCTGTACTTGAGGGACAAGATTTGAATGAAGTGTTGAACAGACTTTGTCCTTCTTAACTACATGAATCAAAGGCATGTTGACGTTCTAGCTCACTCAGCACTCCCAGCTTTTGCCTGTCAAACACGTTTCGGCGTCAATGTTCATCCAGCAGTTTCACATCACCTTCCACATTTCTTTCCCTCACAGCTTAACCTCTAGTCAGTGTTTATCAGCTTCAAACTCCCCTCAGCTCCCTCTGATGCTTCACCAGGTCTCTGTCAGTCTCTACGTGTCTGCTTGTTTTGTCTTCTGGTGACATAAATGGCAACCGCTCATTCGTCAGCCCGTTAAACGTACACGAAAACACCACTGTTCCCCCTGCTAACGCAGACGCACAAAGCACAGACAGGAAAAAGGGGACCAGAGCAAATGGGACATGGGGGGGCCGGCTGTCTCTAAGGAACTCGAGACATGTTTAGGTGCAGACGCTGTCAGCGTGAAGCACGAGAGGCAGAAAATAGAAAAGGGAGAGAGGTAAAAAAAGGCAGCGACAGTAAACAGCAGGGTGACGGAGAGAAGGAGGGAGCAGAACTGACGGTAGCATTATCAATGCCTCCACATTCAAATACCCCAAGAAAATGCTCCGCATGGATTCTTCTCATTGGCTGAGCCTCCAGCCAATCATGGCTCAGGAGTGCAAGGTGCCTTTAGGTTATACCCAACCCCAAAATATGAGGGAGAGCAAGAGAGAGAGAGAGAGAGAGAGAGAGAGAGAGAGAGAGAGGGGGGGAGAGAGAGAGAGAGAGAGAGAGAGAGGGAGTAGTGCAGAGGTGACTCCAGTGAGGAAACGCTTCATCTCAGCTGCATTCTCTGCTGTTCCTCTGGCACCACTGAATATATTACAGTGAATACATCACAGGCTCCATCGCAGTAGACTCACTGCATGTTGTGTCGCCATGAAAACAGCTGTGGCAACAACTGTCCGATTCCCAGCCGAGGATATCGAGAGCTGAAAGGGAGGTATCTCATGTGGACCAGGGGAACAGAGCAGCCGAGGAAATACGGCGAAGGCGTGCAAAGTAAATGTTGTGATGCTGGATGCTTCTTCAACGTTGCGTTCTGAGAAAAGGAGGACACTTCAGGGTTGAGACACGTCACTGGCTAATTGGGGACAAGACGAGACGAGCACGACAGTACTGAGGGAAACAGAAGTTGACAGTGGAAGGATACAGGATGATTCTGGGTAAGAGAATGTCTGAGTGCTGTTCTCATTCATCCTGATCATTGTTTTATAGTGACACGACCCATTTCCTGTTCATACACTTGAAGTACATTTGTCCAGTTGATCTGCTGACTTGTCTCACGGTCACAAGTTTATCGCACATCAGCGAACAGTCACATCTTCTTAACGTGTTTCTTTGTCCTACGTTACAAGACGCTCCAGTGAGACCTGCTTCATTTAATTTGATTTTGAAGGGAATAGTTACAACACAAGATACGGATTGAATAAATGGTCTTACACAAAAAGATATGCTATGCCTCCATTAAAAAGGCTGAAGGATTGGGCCTAGAAATGGACTTTAATATTCACAAACCAGTTTTCACAATGTTTGTTGGCCGTCTGTGGTTACACCAGGAGCAGATCTTCTGTCGGCCATGATGCAGTTTCAGTAAGACACAAAGCAAAAACCAAACATCCCACATTACATGTCAACTTTAGATTCAGATAAATGCTGGAAAGCGAAGACGTTCAGTTGGTTGTAATCTGCAAAGGGACAATTAGATTCCACCAAAAATGACATGCTGTTCCTTCAAGTGTATTTAGATAGTGCAGCTGTTTCTCCAGTAATATGCATTAAAACACAAGTGTAAATATAACTGTTTCTGATTCTGTAAAATAATTCTGTGATAGACACTTCATTTGAAAAAAAGTTTTCTCTTGAAATGTCAATTTATCTTAGCGTCTCATTTACAACGATGTTGCTCGAAACGCACCGACACACTATGACGATTGAGGGGTGATGAGGTTTAACAGACCACTTTAGTTTCCCTTCACATACACATACACACAGCAAAAAGGAAATATGGAATCCATGCACGACTATACGAACATGGATTCATTTCTGTTAAGATGAAGAACCAAAGCATTAAAACCCAAAAATGTGTTGATGTTCCTTAGACATACAGAACATACTTTAGCAACTCGCAGGATTTTTGCTAATGAATATTTCAGAACAAGTGGTTTGAGGTCTTTATTTATTTACAAAATGTGAAAGGATTTCTAGTCGCACTGACGTCACTCGGCGCTATAAAAAATATCCACGGTTCATCTTTGTGGTCAACTTTAAAAGTACCTGTGTTTATAGAGCACACGCTCACACACGCGCACACACACACACACACACACACACACGCACACACTGATGTGCTCAGTAAAATAAAATCACAGGTCTATGTTGTCCCTGATTAACAACATGACCTTTAAATGGAGGTGTTGCAGTGAAGAAAGAAAAGTTGTTTGCTTCACAAACGTACACACACTGAAACACTCAGACATAAAAGACCATCACTGTTAAGAAGATTCCATCCACTGAGCTGAAATTACCCCACAAACTATATATAAGATATAGATAGTAAAACGTTGTAGTATAGTGGAGTGAGGAACAAACCCAGACTTGAGTTGGAGGATATGAAGATACTGGATATTGGAAATGTGACAATGTGCCAATGCGTTATGAACTGTATCAGTGTACATAAATGTAAATGAGGGTTTGAAGGTTAATTTCCAGTGCGCTGTGACAGTAATCTGTACTGAGTAGAATTAGATCATTTTATTGTATTTTCCCATTCCGTGGAGTGACAGCAGAACAATGGACATTAAGACAATCTGGGAACACGGCGGACATGACCTACTGAACAACCTGCAGTGTGGGAGCCACTTATTTTTAAACTACCTAGTCTATTATTATGGTGCACACTGGGACAATTACTGCTTGACACAGCTGGATGTTTGCTGAAGAACGAGGTAACAATTTTCCACAACACTGTCGATTTATTTTAAATGACTCTGACCCATAGTCCTCATGTGCCTGCAAATGAATGATGATTGACTGATCAGGATCAGGACGCGTTCCCGGGAGTTTAAAATACCCCCAGGAATAATACTTATACTTACAAGTACTTACCTTTCAGCTCACAGACCCTAACTTCACACCAGGTCCCCCTGCTCTTACATCTTTGGACAAGAATGACATTTATTGGACTCAAGGGCATCAAATAAGGCAGGAGAGCACACCAGCCGACTTTAAAGTCTCTTTGTTGGTTACTGTAATGTTGTTTACTGTCCTGAAGTTATGCAGACCACAGCTGAACCAAGAGTCAAACTCGTACCCTTCATTATACTCGCATGTTGCCTCAGGATCACACTTTAACAAAAAACCACTCTGCCCTTCAGGCGACATTCATGTCCAAAAATACAGCCTGTAATTTCGACATTGCATGAAAATAAATAGAGTTATGCTTGTTCTATTTGCGTTGACGTAGCATTGATCGTGTGGTCTTTTACATGAAATCACTGGACGATGCACCTGGCGTCTGATTCCATTGTCGTGTGTTCACCCTTTTACGCTTGTGTTTGCATGTGCTGTGGTTTCTATAGCTCTGTACCTGCTGCTGTGTGTTCACCCAGCTCCAGCAGGTGTGTAAATGGCTTTACTGAAGAATAATAACACAGGGCAGCCAGTTGTTTTGCCATGGTGGATTTCTTAATGACCTCCACTTTGCTCTGTGTGGCTTCATGTAGTATATTTCTCTGTTTGTGCCACATAAACACAGTATAAGGAGAAAGGTTAGCAGCCAGGTGTCATATGTTCTAACATCTCCCACCTTAAGAGCTGAAGGCAGATGTCCACAAGTGTCTTTATTAGTGATTTTGCATGTGCTTTGCTGTGAGTGTTGTTCCCGTTTCAGGCAGGTAAGTATCAGAGACAATGACAATGAGCCCTATCGGTCCTTATGCATTCATGCCAACGTCACATACATTACAATACCCTTTTAAATCAATGTTTAAGGATCAACACACTGAGCGTTTTCGAGTAGAGATGTGTATAGACTGTTAGTGATTGCTGGCAATAAAAACATTTTCTCCATCATCTCATTTTTTGTTTTACATGAACGTCAACTGGAAGGGGAAGTAAGGGAAATCTACTCAGACACTATTAAAGAAAAATAGTCTTGACTCTTCTGTCAATATGGATCAAAGCATGAATTAGATGACAGCTATTAAACTTTGCAGACAAGGAAGTGGACTGAAAAGAACTTTCTAAACAAAATGCTAAATGAGCAACACGGCTGACTTGACCTGTGTTCGTACAACAAGACAAAACATGTAAGCAGAGCGGCAAAATAAGCCAAACTTGTTCATGCGCATGTGACATTTTGCATGTGACAGCTGGTGGTTAACTCTCGCACGCGGCCGACGTTACCGCCCTGAACAATTCAACATCAACTTGAGATATTGAGCAGATGTGTGTCAGCGGTGGTCCAGCTACAACAGCTGGCGTTTCCTCTGCACATTAACCTGCAGGTTAATGCAGCTCTTTACCTCCTCTGGTCACCTTGGACTCACCTCAAAACATGCGGCTG
>CAAKHB010002534.1:114573-125050 GCA_901007665.1 Aeoliscus strigatus
GGTTTTTACTTAATCTGATTTATTTTTGGTCATCTTTGTCATTGGTGCAGTGTCTCCTCTACGCGTCTACAATTATCACCTGGGAATAAAAAAAGGGTTTTGAATTTGAATTTGAATGAATTTGAATCCTGCCTGACAGCTGTCCCGTCTGGTCCTGATATCTCTTAGTCTACGACCAGTTACATGAAGTCTTTGACAGTAGTACTAATACTCCTGTAGTTACATTCTCCTCCAGCCTCTGTGCAGTTTACTTTCAAAGTCTCCAGTTTCCTTTGTAAGTAAGATTCCGTTCGTTGAGCAGTTGTTTTATTTCCATTTCATTTCTGCTTTAACTCTTCTGTGCTTGCTCCTTCTTCATATTAATTTAACATGACCAACTGTGGAACACATATGTAGAAAACAGGTCACTGGTATAATAGTCTTGTGATTCAACACACTTTCTCCCCATGTCACAGAAACAGGAAGTCAATGTGCAACAGCAAAAATAACAAAATTACATCAGCATCTTTTTTCTCACCACAATGTGGGGCTGTCTGTATTTGTCTGTATCTGTCCAACATAAATACAGTAGATTTTGTACATTTTGAATTTATGTTCTCAACTGTTTCAAATATTGATGTTGTCAAACTCATCACCTATCATGGCCATATGTATATATATATATACTGTATATATAGAGAGGGAGAGAGGGAGCCCATAGCCCAAGTTGTGCTCCTGCGCTTTCATTTGAATGAGAAAACCTTGTTCAACAGAAGACCTAAGAACATATTTCAATATGTTAGCAACACAAATCAAAGGTCACATTTTAAAGATGTCCTAAATTGCAGGCTCTCTCTTCCTGAATGTTGACATGAGGTGGGAAAACCCTTCAGATCATTTCAACATCTACAGGAATCTTGAGCAACACAGAGAAGACACATAAATTGAAACTCTGACAGGAAGCCGACAATCAGCGCAGCAGCTCGGCTGCATGTCAACATATGAACTGGCAGAACTCGTCCACTTTCAGGTGAGACATCTATTTCTGTTCATGGATAAGAGATTGTTGGGGCATTAGGATTTTTGAGGGGCACCTGAACCTATTCTAAGAAAAGAGTTGAGAGTCATCTTAAATGATTTGATATATTTTTAAAAAATGTGTAAAAGGATGTACACAAAACATTTGAATATTTCTTAAAGGTAAATGTAGAAGAGTGATTTATTCTTTCTAGACAGAGTATCTTAAGTTACTAAGGCCCATGAGCTGCATGTAAGACAAAATAAAAGTAAACTAATGTAGTTCAAACTAATATGGGTGCGAAGACAAAGGTGGACTGACTGTTGTAGAAATGCAGAAGTTTTATGCCACTTGTCACTTCCCGTCTCACCTTTTCTGTTTGAACAGCACAGAGAGGTTCACTGCTCCATTCTGTCGTTCACAGGATGCTGCTGAACCACACAAACCAGACCGAGGGGAACTTCTCCTGCTACAGTCCCTCAGTTGTGGGATACCGCTACTTTGCTGTGCTGTGGGGCTGTGCGGTGACCATCACCGGCACCGTGGGAAACCTGATGACTGTTCTAGCTTTTGTCTTCGACTCACGGCTGAGGACTCGATTCAATGTGCTGATTGTCAACCTGGCTGTTGCTGATCTCTTGTACTGCACCATACTGCAGCCCATCTCAGTGGACTCCTATCTGCACCTCCGATGGCGCAGCGGTGAGCTCTGGTGCAGAATCTTCGGGCTGCTCCTCTTCCTCTCCAACTCCGTCTCCATTATTACCCTGTGCCTGGTGGCAGTCAGTCGATATCTGATGGTTGCTAAAAGAGCCGTGTTTGAGCGGATCTTCTCTGCCCGTGGACTCACTTTCCTCCTGATCTCTGCATGGGCACTCGGCCTGGCGAGCTTTGGCCCACTGTGGCCTGTCTATGTGTTTGTGCCCAATGTCTGCACATGCAGCTTCCATCGAACCAGAGGTCGCCCCTACTCCACCATCATGCTGTTCTTATATTTCTTTGTTGGATTAGGATGTGTTGGCACATTCTACCTCCTCATTTATAGGCGAGTCCTGGTTGCCTCAAAGACTCTCCTCCACTACAGACTCAGCCGCAGGTCATCCAGGAAGAAGCCAGTCTCTTCAGCACCGGCGACAGATGACAGCGGTGTGGGAAGTGGCGTCACCAACATTTGCAGCACTGAGATGAGCAGCCAGGGGAAAGTAGTCAGTGATGATAATGAGATCATCAATGACACTTCCTCACCAGAATCCCCAAATCCCCATCCTGTCGGCCCTACCTCGACTAAAAGCACATCAGCGCCGACAACTGCAGCATCCACATCTCCCTCAGCATCCTCAGGAGATGATACAGAATTTAAGCGTGTGACACGCATGTGCTTTACAGTTTTCTTGTGCTTTGTGTTCTGCTTTGTCCCCTTCCTGCTCCTCAACATAGCGGATAAACACAACCGCGCCCCACAAGTGCTACACATGTTCTGCGCAAACCTCACCTGGCTTAACAGCTGTATTAACCCCATGCTCTACGCCGCTCTCAATCGACAGTTTCGTCAGGCCTACCACCTGCTGCTCACCAGGGCGGCTTCACCCTTCACCCGCCTCCGGACCTGGTGTCCGTCTCTGAGCTCCTAGACTCCTGAGAAGTAAAACATCTACCTGATGTTTTGCTGAGGTAATCAGTAAAAACTTTAAAGAAAGACACCTCCTGGATGACTGACAACCAGCAGACTGTCTTTCATGAACACTGTGAAAAAACTTCACAACAAAACCCCACAGAGTTTGCGTTCATACTTAGAAATATGTGTTCAATTTGACATTTGTTTGTTCTGTGTACATTATGTATGTGCTTGATTAAACTCAACTATTCCTTTCCGTAATAGACGCTTTTTCTTACACACATTTGAGCAGCATGTATGATGACACGTCGTTGCATCGCTTCACAGCTGTTACGTCATCTGAAAACCTCCCCACGTTTGCGAAATGCCGAATAGAGCCATCTGACACAGCATGACGTCATCGGTAATTCAGTTACACACACACACACACTATGAAGGCTATAAACTGCTGGCTGTCACACTCTGTGTGATCACCTGTGCCCTCAGTTTCGTCCATCACCTCCATCATCTTCTGCTCTCTTGGTCTCAACAACAACAATGGTCATGTGCTCGTGTTCAATATGAAACTTTAATCTTGACTTTGTCAGTGTAGAGATGTGAAAACTGGGTCACATTTATTTTTCAAGTATTATTGACCCCGGTAGAGCTGGTTGAGAAGGGGCGGGGCCTCAGTCAGAAGAACTCGGACTAAACTAAGCGTGTCAAGAGTTCTGCTGTTTTGAAAATTGTTGATGTTATATTTTTTTATTTTTTCACAATTGTAAATATTTTACACTGCCAGAGTCACTTCCTGGCTGATGTTAAATGTGCAGGCGGAGCGTGTATCTTTCTTTGAGTAGGTTTTCATCACGACCCCAACACACACACACACACACAGAAACAAAGAGCCCAGACATTGCTTCTGTCTGTTCACTCTATTATGGTCTAATGGAAATGGAAATGACAAAAGTCACACATGATAATATTTATGCTGCATACAGCAACTTCCTTTTACTGATAGGACAGACTATAAAAGTGCACAGATCAAGCAAGAACCGTGTTTCAGTGCAATTCACATTAAAACAACCTCTACTTCCATTTCCAATCCTTGACCAAAGAAACTATTCAACCATTCAAGTCCTCCTCATGCAGTCTGAGTGAACCCTGTTTGGGATTATGGTGACAAAATCCTCATAGTATGATTGAGTATGAAACTTGTAAAAATGTTCATACAGACATGTACTGATTTCAAACATAAAAATATGAAAACCAGGAATGACAATGTTTTGTAGTGCAGAGGAGGAATGGGAAATCGGGATGTACCAAGAGCCTCCTATCCTCAAGTCAGCTGGCATTTGTTTATTATTATTTAGAGTACACAGTTAACCTGAGCACACTTTTGGAGGCGGCAGGGAACGCACACAAAACAAAAAAAAACATGGAAACTCCACACAAAGATCCCAGGACACGAACAGCGCTAACCACTGCTCCAGCATGTCATCCCCCTGCGTTATACGCGCGTACACACACACACACAATTACATATATACATATTACTTCATCAATGGATTTGCCTTGTACCACCACCTGAGCAGTAGAACATAGAAAACCTTTGGTTAAATACAATACACAGAGCAGATTGTTATTAGAACAAATTCACACAGGATTGTGGGGACAGGGAAGCAATTTCTTGCAAAGTGAGAACAGGCAGCATCGACACATCTTGGAACACTTCAGAGTCAGCAAGGTGAGAGTTGCTGTGGGGCTCCAGTAGATCCTCCGGGTACAAGGGACAGACATTCTCCATTTCAGGAAGCATGGGATCATGCATGGGTTCACCCATCTCCAGAGCAGCCTCCAAGGGACGAAGATTCCCTGCTTGACCTGAGAACGGAGGGACAAGAGAAGGACAAAAGTTCTGCTGTCACCACCATTGTGTTTAGCTTTGCTTCCACTAAGGAAACTAAAGTGACGGAAGTTGCACCACGCAAGTACAGAACACCGAAGAAGGAAGCTGACTACAAAAAAGATTCAAAAGATTCAAAAGCTGAAAAAAGCCCAAACTTCCTCAATTGTGCCTTTATTGACACAAATAGTTAAGTGTTATAACATCAGGCTGCATCTCCTCCGGGGATTTCATCCACCGCACAGCACAGACACCAAGACAGAGAGCTCCAACATGGAGGGAGACAGATTTGTTTGAAAAGGTCTTTCGCTGGGTGGGACAGCAAGAAGAGCCATGACTCACCCACTGCCTCTTCACACAGATCATTCATCAGCTGCGAGTCTTCACCCTGTGCCATGTCACAGGACATGGGCGACATAGCCTCCACAGAGTTCCTACACAACCACCAACACGCAGTCAGGACACAAAGAGGTGTGGGTAGACTACTTCTTTGATATAAAAGGTGCAGATCCTACTTCAGTGCAAATAATCAAAGTGACTTACCGTTTTGCAACAAACATCAGCTTGGTTTTGATGTACTCTATGAACGGACTTGCACCTGAGAAACGAATGGAAAATATTTGATTTGGAGCGCACATTTCCAACACTTCAGCCAAGTAAGCGTCCAGCCATTAGTCAAAGAGCATTAACGATGTAGGTGAACGTTCTACGGTTCAACAGTCCACACTTTCTGCCTAGAACACAGTGCAAGGAGTATTTACTGTAGATGTAACGCTATGCACATGGGTTTGTGTTTGCTACCTGACAGCCCTCAGCTAGACTGCTCTGTATCTCTGTGTCAAAAGATGACGTGTAGGGTCTGCGCAGGGTCCACGTCAACCGATGCATTGCCTATAGTGTAGCTTAACGTGCACCTCTCCTAAACTGTAACTACGCAGACCTCCGCAGACAGCAGCAGCTTTCACAGTCGTCAGAGCGTGACTTCCGTATTTTCTGAGAAAAATCGTGTTGTAGTTATTGCAGTAACAAGATCCGCTGACTTTCAAATGCTAAACGAAGAAAAAAAGAAACACGGGTAATGGGACACAAACACGGCAGTGAGATTCAGTGTGGAGCTACGCAGACAAAATAAACGCTCTTGACGGCGTAGGGTCTGTGTCAGGTCTGTGTCATACTGGATTGTATGAAACTAAGACTGAAATCAGCCTGAGCTTGTGAATCTGTGAGAAATACACCTCAATGTCTTCAAAAGTTCCTGTAAAATAAGTGTCAGCTGTTGTATAAAGGCAGGAGAAAATGTGTGTCATTTGTTGGTTAATTAACAACAAACACATCAAAAATAAACCGTGACCTACTTGGCAGAGGCAGCAACAACAAATCCTCTTTACACCAAAATGACAGAGGCAGAGTGAACACACTGGTTTCGTTACCTCCACTCTCCGCTGTGTAGTATTTTTCAAAGGCCACATCTCTGGGGGTGTTGGGATACAAATAGAGCAGAGGATTTTCTGGGACGTTGTCAGGTTCGATTATCAGAAAATTCCTGACGATCTCTTGGAAGGGGATCTGGGAGAGGTCGTTTTTGGTGAAGGGCTGGATTGTCTTGACCTCCGGCTTACCTGGAGATCACAGAGGAAAATTGTGAATGAAGGCCTTTTTTCATCTGAAATGTCTGGAAATAAATCTAAAAAAAAAAAAATCACGTTGCATCAATCACATGTACAAAATGAAAATCAAAGGCAATTTAATTGTTTTCCCTTTTTTGTATTTCATGTCACACATTCAAAAGTCCTCCTATTAGGACATTAAACGTGTCTCACCATTACTGTCGTTATCAACCCAGGAGAAGGTGATTCCTCCGTTGACTCTTTCACTGAAGCGAAATAAGAACGTGCCCCTCTGTTTTCTCTTCAGGAGGACTTTCTCTCTGCCTTTGCTCACAAAGCCCATGATGAGGCTACAATAAGGAGAACAATTAAAACAAGGAGCCCGCCCTGTTTCCAGGAAATTACCACAAACTGCAATGCTCAGCTGAGAATTTGGAAATTTGGAAATTTACCCATCCCTCCACAGGTCCTGCAGATACGTTGACACCATGACCAAGATGCTGTCGAACCAAACCCAGAACGTGTCTGGACTGGATTCCTAAACCAGAACAGAGTTATACAACAACCGCAATGCTGCTGTTCTGTGAGGCTATAGTCCTATATACGCTTTTGCTCCTTAGCATTCATGAAGACCTAATTGTATATGTAACTGTGTATTTGTGTACTTGTGTATTTGTGTGACCCATGTATGTAACTGTACATACAGTTCACAGGGATAACATAGTTACCATGTTCACCGCGTTAAGTCAGGATTTTTGATAAATAAAGGTACGTTATAAGGCAATAACTCAATACCTGTATTATGTGTCAAAGCATTTGAAAAACTAAAGCTGTTGCTGCCACAGTGACATTAGAGTGATCAACTAGCTGGCTGACACTGCTGTTGTATGAATGATGCTGCTGACACGGATGAAAAGCATTTTCAAACACTCAACATTCTTACCTTGCTAAACTTTGGCCAAGATACTTTCAGGGTGTCATAGTTCGTCTGCCGTCCTGCTCAGAGGACAAAAACACATTATGAAAACACAAAGTATTACACATCTCTGACATACAATATGATAAAACAAGAGCGCTGAATTAAGTTGTCCAGTCGTGGATGTACGTACAACTACCTGGTGAACAGAGATGCAATTTGCAGGTCTACCTTCTTCACATTCACTGTTCACTGTGACTTGTATGGGATAATAGGTCTTTTCTCTTGGAACAATTGATGGGTGGAACTATGTGCGTCTGTTCATCGTTCCAACTGTCCATAACACTGAGCTGGAAATGGACCTGAATTTGTGTAGTCTGGATCCAGGCAACACACTCACTCAGATGAATCAGACGTATCAAGTGCATTTCTTGTGAATTTCTCTCAGGAGATAAAAAGAAAGTATCAATCTATTTAATTATCTATCACATGAACTACAAATTAAATCTATAATGTGCAATGACAATATAACCTCTTTAACCAATATAACAACAAACCAAAGAGGAGTCACTGAGACAGCACAAGGACGCGGGACTTACCAAAAAGTTTTTGTGCAATCATTTCCAGCTGATCTGGGTTCAGACCAAGTTTGGTGGCCGACAGAAACTGCCAACTCAGCATTTCTCCAAACTGTGGCCAAGGGGCAGAAGGAGCGTTGACAAAAAACATGACGTCCTGAAGAGAACACAAATTAATTTAACTTTCATTTCCAACACAACAAGTATCCAACTGACTCCACTGTGTTGACGTGTGCAATCACCTACGTACTTTATTGTCCTGACTGAGCATGTTGAACCAGAGGATGGAGGCACAGGCGCTCAACTGCTGGCTGGAGTTTGAGATGACGATAACTGGGAGGGAGGAGGCCTACATTGGGTGTCAGAGGTGCATTTAAAAAAAAAAAAACACGATATATCATGGTTATTTTTTCAGTAAAGTATAAGTATATGTATTTTTTCAGTATATGTAAAATGTTATCTATGTAGAAGAAACTCCACCTGCAACTCAACCGAGAAGCCATTCAGCTGAAATTCAGTGTTGAAGTACATGATGTGCAGCTCTTCTGTAACACTGAGAGAAACCTTCCAACAGCAGAGCAAATGCACCGATTACTATTTTCACTTTTGTTCAGTTTTGATTTCTAGGTATGACCTGACAGCAGTGATGTCGAATGCCCACTCACATCACTGACTCCTTTGGTGCCACCTCCATTCTTCTGTTCCTTCAAAGTCTACAGGTAAAGGAAGTGGTACATCAGAATTAAAGTTGGGGAAACATCTATACCAAAGAGAATGACCTTGTAACACTGCCATTAACAATCAATAGTACTCACAAGATGTCTGAAGTCTGCCACCAAGCCACCGTTCTGTTTGTCAGTCATATTCAAGTCTTTGCTGCTGGTCCCCAGGACATTAAAATGTCGATATCTGCAGGGTTCCAAGGGTTAGACATGAACACACATTGAACCTGAAAGCTCACTACTATTCTACAGGACATATCACTTGATATTAAGGCAAAAGAAATGTACGCACCCTTTTTTCTGAGGAGCATCCCTAATTTCAGAGGAAAAAAAACAGCAGTTACCACAAGGGGGAACAAAAAAAACCCACAAGCTTCTGAAAAGCAGGTGAATTTGTAATGATCACAAAACATACAGATGAAAATGCAGGTGAGAATTTTACCTGTCCATGGATACCTTCACTTTCATGTTGTTGTTGAGCTCAGGAAAATTGACAAGAAGTCTGAAAAAAGGTGAGAGGCATATGTTCTTTGGAAATGTTGAAGCATAAAGCATTCAAATTTGTACAGCTGAACTGCTATGTACATGGAGACAACATGGAGATTGACTGGAGGGGCAACTGACCTCGTCCTAACAGAGAACTGGACACCTGTGCGGAGAATCAGTTGGAATTTCCCCTGAGGCATCGATGGCTGATTCTCAACCACAAAGGAACTTCAAAAAAAATAATAAGGAAATGTTAGGACATTGCAAAAGGACATTATGTGTGAGAAACTCTGTCTTTGAATTGAGACCTCTTGAGTAAATCTCGCAGGAGTTGGTCTGCTTTCTTCTGCAGAGCAGGTTTTTGGGCCTTCACAGGGTCGTTTTCATAGGACACTTTTCCCACCAGCTCTTCCAGTTTACTAAGAAACTCACGCATCTGGAAGAGACATTCTGCCACACAAGTGAACCTGAAAAACAAGATATAAAGCGCAAATGCACCTTGTGTTGGTCACAGATATAAATAGAGGTAACACACATCATATAAAGTGGTAACTTGAGGATCTTATGCGCAAACCGTCGGACTGGCGGGGCTGAGGAGAAACCCTCCAGGACAAGATTCTCCTGGAGGGTTTGGATGTGTCAGGAGACGCCTGTGAAATCAAAGCTGGTTTACCCCGCAAAACTTATCATCACTTGGGAGGGGAAGAAGAAGGTGCTCTACAGGATCAAGGCGGCAGAGGCGATTCTTCAAATCCAGACCACTGAATAACTACCACTAAGGGTAATGATGACTTGTACGTAAACTTTAGATTTGATGATCACGTTCGTGTTTTAATGGTGGAAATTGAAGAAAGAGGAATGTTGTGAAGAATTCAGGAAGGAGGTTAGGGCAGTGCTGGGCCGTGTTGAGGAATTCCCAGATGATTGGGACGCTACGGCAACAGTGATTAGGGAGACAGATAGGAAGGTGCTAGGTGTGGCCTCAGGACAGAGAAAGGAGGACAAGGAAACCTGGTGGTGGAATGTTGAGGTTCAGGAGAGTGTACAGAGAAAGAAATTAGCGAAGAAGAGATGGGACAGTGAGAGAACAGAAGAGAACAGGCTAGAGTACAAAGAGAGGGCAAGGGAAGTGAAGAGGGAAGTGGCCAAGGCCAAACATAAGGCATATGAGGAGTTGTATGAGAGGTTAGATACAAAGGAAGGGGAAAAGGAGTTGTACAGGTTGGCGAGGCAGAGAAATCAGGCTGGGAAGGATGTACAGCAGGTTAGGTTGATTAAGGACAGAGAGGGAAGTGTCATCACCAGTGAGGAAAGTGTGTTGAAGAGATGGAAAGAATACTTTGAGGAATTGTTAAATGAAGAAAACGATAGGGAACGTAGGAATGAGGAGCCAGAAATGATTAGGAAGGAGGTTGATCAGATTAGAAAGGATGAAGTCAGGAAAGCTTTAAAAAGGATGAAGAGTGGCAAGGCAGTTGGTCCAGATGACATACCAGTGGAGGTATGGAAGTGTTTAGGGGAAGTGTCGGTAGATTTTCTGACTAGGTTGTTTAACAAAATATTAGACAGTAACAAGATGCCTGATGAGTGGAGGAAGAGTGTTCTGGTACCAATTTATAAGAAGGGTGATGTACAGAGTTGTAGTAACTACAGAGGGATAAAGTTGATGAG
>CAAKHB010002535.1:10668-21521 GCA_901007665.1 Aeoliscus strigatus
CAGAACCTGCTCAAACATGATGATAGTCAACAAATAATCTACTGGGAATTCTGACAGATTGTATATTTTTTCTGGGCTCATTGAATTGTGTGTCACACAAACTATTGTTCTTTTTAATGCAAACCTGTCATTTCCAGATCATGTGATGTTTCACTAAGGTCTTGAAATGAAAAATCAATACAAAGTTCACTGTGCACTGTGAAAACCTTGACTGTGACTGTCTCCCCTGTGTTTCTTGGCATGCGTGTCTTTTTATTGTTATTTTATAGTTCATTACAAGCCCATTACAGCAGCCTCATGGCCCCAGCCTGTGCTTGTTATTCTGGATCTCTTTATCAAGTAGTTAAATAATGATAGCACAGGGGGCATCAGTGTGAGCAGACTGAAAGCCAACATTACCAAGTTCTCCGTCCCATACGCCACACTGACCTAATTCCACCCATTTACTTGTTACACATAGATAAGAAGCCTGGAACACAGAAAATGGGAATGTTTTTCAATCCTTGCTGGAATCAGTGCATATGAAGCTGAAAAAAACAATTGTACTTCAGAGAAAACAGAGGCACCGTTCACCTGCAGCTGCTGCAGTGAGTATGGTGCCAATATTCTTATCAAATAATGTGAAGTCTTGAATATAAACATTTTAAAATCATTGGGTGTGTTCTCACAATTTTTTGTCAGTAACTGTTTTAATCTGCTGCTTCAAGTCTGTTTTTTTCCCCTTCTCATAAACTACAGGATGCATCCTGTTGCTTCTGCACCATGTGTTTCAAAATCCACAGTAACCCCACAGGTACACTTCACCTGTAGGGATGTGTTAATTGTTTATCACACATATATATAAATATACATCTTTAGGCATAAACACATTTTGTGACCGTTAGGAATTGTCCTGAAATATTTACATTGTATATAAGGTGGTGTCACTGTCAGAATCTGAAGTTAATGGTATGTCAGATTGAAAAGGATTTTGTTCCAGTCATAGTGATCTGCAGGAAAGAACTGGTGTAATGGTGAGATGGAATGTACAGAATGTACTGGTGAGATGGTGAAGGACAGACGGCTGATGGCTAATCACGTCTACAGTTCACTCTCAATGATCACACAGTAAACGGGGACAATCATGCTGATGAAATACAAAAATAATGTACCAAGATTGTCCACAGGAGCCTGCTGTGTTGGCATGGTACCAAATTACTGCAAAGGATGCAGTGCTCTTCATGCTGCTCTTAACTCACCCTTGATATTAATGTTAATATTAAAATATTACATTTTCGAACAATGGAAAGAAGCAAGCTACACAGTTTTCAGATCCATCTTTCAACCTTACCTTTGAATATTTAATACTCAAACCATGTTTTTAGTGCTTTGTAAAATATTGTTGTCAAAGGCAGCATCAGCATAATATTTGTCTTGTTGTTTGTCTTGCTGTATGGTAATGTCCTTTATCAAACTGTGAACAAACTGATGTATTTGAACTATATGAGCACCTAACCACTTCAAACATGACAGACTGCACGATTTTTTATAGATTTTTTATGGACAAATAAAGTGGCCTCTATAACTGGGATTGAAATAGCAGGGGGTCAGAGTGTGTGTGAGGTTATTAATACTGTGTGAATACTGATCCATCATTTATATGGCTGCCCTCACCAAACACTTAATGAAATTAAAGAACAACAAGTCATCGTTTAATGAGTTCACAGAAGCCACTTCCTGTTGGTGACAAACAGAGCATCTCTCCATTTGACACATTTGTGTTTCATCACATCTGTTCTAGAACCAGGAAACACACATTAGAGTGGTTTTCTTCTGCCTGGCCCAGGTGCAATCCATCAATATGCATCATAAACTGAGTATGTGTATATGTTTCCTGGTGATGGCGGTGGGGGTGGGTGCCTCAGAAGTGATTAGGGAATGTTTTCAGCTCTAGGACATGTCATAAAGGAGAGATGTCAAGCGCTGCTCCCACACACACTTACCACAGCCCAGCACAGTTTGACCCTGGTATGTTGTCATCAGGACGGCTTGGTAATTAAGAAGAGCTTGCACACACTGACATACACACTGACAGTTTGGCGCTTGTCTTCCCAATCTGGCAGCCTTGTGAGAAGCCTGTGTATGCATATTTGTGTGTGTGTGTGTGTGTGTGTGTGTCTGTCTATCAAAGAGCTGTCTCCTGCTGTTAAGGGCCAGAAAGGTGATACGTGTCTATGTATATTTACATCAGCATCTATGTAGTAGAGACATACTGGGGCCAACGTCTTCAGGCCAAACATCCTGATTTCATTCCTGGCCTGGGCTCTTTCTGTGGGGAATTGCTCCATGCTCTCCAGGTACTCCGGCTCCCTCCCACCTCCAAGGGCATGCCATGCTTGATTGGTTACTCTAAACACTCTAAATCTTTACATGATAGCTCTGTGGTGAAGTGGCGACTTGTCCAGGATCAGCACCCATTAACCACAACCTCGGAGCAAGTGGGAGATGATGAACAAATTTGTGGAGGCCTTGAAGCAGTAACTACTATAATCACAATACATTTCGCGTAAGGATAATAGAACGTTTGTATACAACCACATTGATTGATTTCTTAATTAAAGCCACAATAAAGATGAAGATAATAAATATTCCACCATGGCTTTAGGTTCATGTGATTTTTTGCTACCAGTGAATATGGTTGCAACATCCATATCAAATAATGTGACGACTTGAACAGAAACATTTTAAAATCAGTGGTGAGTTTTCTGCTTCAAGTCTGTTTTTCCCTCTCATCTGCCACTGAAAACAGTTTCAACCTCTGTGTCTATGACACACAAACACACACACATATGTATATATACATGTATATTTGATTCATATAACAGGATTTGTGCATCTGTAATTGTGAATTTCAAAAAGTGTAGTTGCTGTTCTGCTGTGCTGTTGTGTTTTGGGAGAGAAAATCCCGAAGCATTTAAATTATTATTGCAGAGGGAGAACCAGCCTCCTTCATCCGTATTAATAAAGTACAGGTCTCTGTTGTCCCCCTTCTGGGATCAGTATGTGCCCCCTCACTCTAATATATCTCACTCATTCTTCAATTCACATTTCTGTTTATTTTCATTAATAACTCAACTCTGTCTTTGATATTTAAATTTTTTTTTGCATGACATTTGCTTAGCATTTCAGCGTCTTTCCGTGAATCAGCAGTCTCTGTCACATTTATGTTCTCAACAAATTTCACTAATGTTGTTTTTTTGTGACTCAGAGCATAAGTGATTAATGAGCAACCATTTGTGGACAGATTGTTTCAGGAAAAGATGTATGCAAAGCCCTGTATACGCGGGTACTTCAGAGGAGCCTCAACAAATGACACCAAGCACTGATTCACTCCTTGTGCATGTGGTTGGGTACTTCTCAATAAAGGTGAGTGTTTATGTCTTGCCAGAGTATCTTGAGAAAGTGTGTGTCACAGAGTTTTCGGTTTCTCTGATGCAGGTCACAGATGATGACATGAACTGCAGTGGTGCTGAAAAGAGTCTCTGTCTCTGCTATTATATCTGTATACAGAGCAACATGTGTAGCCTGAGAAACAACCTGGTACTCAATATGTAAGATCAGTGTCCCAAATGTGCTTTCAGTGCTCTTGGCTTCTGTCTTAAAACAGTTTCCAGTGTGAAGTGGAAAATACATCAGCATAAGAGAGACTGGCTGTGCTTTGACATGTATAATTTCATTATTACCATCGTAGTATTCTCATTGTCTGTACATCAGTTACTGGTCTGGGCCACCCTGTCTCTTCCTGAGGAGTCATTTATCTTCCCTCCAAACTGGCCTTAACCTTAATATTTGGTGCTGTAAGTGAGTTTATTTGTCGTGGTGTACTATATGCCAGGGCGTTTGGAGGGAGAACGAAGGGCACCATCACCCTGATCAGCAGATAAAGTGTTTGACACCAACAGGGTGACAATGATTGTCAGGAAGACTGGGTGGAGTGATGCCCTGATGTCTCCACCATGGAGAGATGAAAGCAAGAAAGAAAGCAAGAGAAAAAAGGAAATTTGTGGGTGAAAAGAGTGACAGGGAGTCAAGGCAAAGAATGAAGATGAACAGAACAGATGAATCTTAAATTAGGATTATTTTCCAGCATTGCTTGTTTAGGCCCAGTCGACAGAAACACACACTCTCCATCTCTCGCCTGCTCTCTTGGAGTTTTATGTTCTGTTGATTACAATAAGCTACAAATTGCACAATTTTTAATGAATTAATTTATTTGGGATTATTTTATATATAAGCACTGTGTACTATATAAATAAAGTGCTTTTGTAAAATCAATAAATCTCTCTCTGTCTTTCTCCCTCTCTCTGTCAGTCTCTCGCTCTCTCACACATGTAGCTGAGACGATCATCCCGCTGGTCATCACATCCCTAATTCACACGAACAGAGCAGGTCAGACTAACACTCCCACATACAGTAGATGCTACTCGACTTGTCATGCTGAGACATAAGTCTGCTGATGAAAACATAATAATCCTGAGGGAGAAAACAAGTCAAGACACACACACACACACACACACACACACACACATGCACACATAGTAGTGAATAATGCATAATTTTTCAGCCGTATGTATTCTAACCTTGATGTTGCTTGGTTCCTTTATACATTTATTTCAGAAGCTCACTCTGAAGACAGACAACAACACACACATATGAACAGACATATTTTCCGTTATGCATTATTTATTGTCTGTATGCCAATTTTAGATTATTTTAAAGTCATGATCCACAAGAGTTTGATTATCAGGACAAACAATATGTAACCACATTTCTGGTGCTAAAATGTCTGAACCTGAAGGGAAAAAATAACATGTAGTTACAATTAAATGTTTTGTAATAAACTGATATAGATGTATTGGTGCGTCAAGTTGTGAGCAGTAGTTGTGAGTAGTTAATTGTTTCCCATTTCTGATGACTTTTTTAAAACCTAAACTGTGAATCTACTGTACTCAAATGTAGTTAAGTCTTGTCATAATATGAATTATTAGCTTCAGTATTAGCTCCTGTCAACTGAATTACACAAGCGCTAAAGGCAGTTAAAAGTTTACTGTGACGGATTTAGAAACTGATAAGGGAGTGAGGGGGCGAATGGAGGCAGTAAAGAAGTAGAACAAGAAGAAGGCAATGAGGCTGACCGGAGATTTGCTGGATACGACATAGCTCTCTGTCTCCGTGTTTTATAGAGCACTGCAGGTGAAACTTAAAATGAGGTCTGCTTGTGGAGAATTTTGTGGGTTTGTTTGTGGCTTCATGCCTCATTTTTGCATGAAATAGACGATGGAGGTGCTTCATGAAGTGAAGTGACAGTAGGAAAACAGTGCTGACTTGCCATGTATGTCACATTCATACCATTGAGTATACCACTGTGTATACTCTTTTCTGATTGTCTGGCAGCCGTGCGTTAAAACCGTGCACACAGAGTCTAGCTCATGTTTAAAAGTTCTAACATCCATCCGTGGTGCAACCTGTTACATTGGCAACATGACGAGCAGTGTGGCTGTCAGCAGTAACAACAAATGCAGCGACAGCGTTTTAAAATAAGTGGACATTTGACAAACAACCAAGCAAAATGGATGATTTTAACTTTTCTTTGGAGAGTATGAGAATTTTGACGGTGGGATACTGTGCTTAGGTGTGTGTTAAACAGTTTTAAGATGCGACACAGTGGTGAAGAAGAACCACCCAACGTGAGTACTTTCAGCACAATCTTTAGTCACAAAATGACTGAATTTCACACCTCCAAATAAAGTGTGTGAAAAATGTGATATTCCTCAATTCCTTTCTTCCTTATTTCTGCTCCTTCCACTTTCCTACTTCTCTATTGTTATGTGTCTCTCCACCTCTTCTCTCTGAGTCAAATAATTGATATCCATCAGAAACATCATAATCCATCACTTAACCGGCCTCTCATCTCTACAGCCTCACTGTAAAAACATGAAGTTTATACTGATATCCCTTTAATTGAATAGGAATGCAGAGTAGCGATTTCAACCAAGACGTCTCTACAATGTTACGGAAATGTGTTTTCTGCCCAATCGAGTGCTTGGGTGAGTAAAATGCACCGTAGTGCCTATGTGAGTATTTGGAGTTTAACATTCAGTTTGCATGTTGATCAAGTGTGAGGATTGATAAAAGGAGTTTTAAAACATTTATAGTCATCAAAAATGATTGAGTCACAATGCTTCTGTAGCTCCAGCAATACTGCAAACTGAACCAAAATGTTTGGCAAGTAACTCTGAGTATACCTGTATGTAGAAGTCACTGCAGAGTATCAGTCCTGTTAACAACGCCCTTGAGGTTATACAGACCCACTCCCTTTGGCATACAACCCCCCATTTTCCCTCCAGACAGGCAGAACAAAAAACAATGCCGTTAACATGGATTTAAAGAATATATATATTTCAATCTTTAGACACATATTGTCATGATGGTCGAGTTCCAATCATTCCATGTGTCGACTTCCTGTTTTGATTTGCCACTTCCTGTCTTATTTTGAAAGTTACTGTTTGTGTTTATTCCTGCCACCTTGCCTGTTCTCCCCTGATTATGTTCATTGTTTGCACCTGTT
Source organism: Aeoliscus strigatus (assembly GCA_901007665.1). Taxonomy (NCBI): domain Eukaryota; kingdom Metazoa; phylum Chordata; class Actinopteri; order Syngnathiformes; family Centriscidae; genus Aeoliscus; species Aeoliscus strigatus. The sequence continues at coordinate 17,276 of CAAKHB010002535.1, forward strand.
CCCCCTCCTGTCACGCGTCATGTCTAGTTGCCAGATCGTTACTGTTGAGTACGTGAAAGCACTGTCAAGTCATAGTCAGTTTTCCTTGTGTGAGTACCTGAGTTAACTTGTCAAAAGTTTCATAGCTTTTTGCTTTGTATAGCCAATCCTTAGCCTTAGCCTTGTGCTTTCTGTACAGCCGACCTAAATTGCCCTTATCCCCCCGTCTGGGAAATTTTAGTTTTGATATAGGTCTTTTGGTTATGTTTTTTCACCTCCTTAGTGAGTGTCGCTTTCCGTTCTCCCCTTTTTGAATCCTTAGTGTCGTTTTTTGGAACCTAGCTTTGTGTGATTGTCTCAAATAATAAAGTGTAAGTTTGTTCGTCTGCGTTTGGGTTCTGACATTGCCTTGTGCCACTGTGCCACATATATTTGCTTAATGGCCTTTTACATATTTGATTTCCGTGCTTAATGTCGCAGGAAAAGTAATGGTTAAGGAAAAATTGATAATTAATGTGCACTCAATTTACTTATTCAACCATTTATTTGTGCATTATGACATAAATTGTCTGTTACCACGACTCATGTTTTAAGCACAATTAATTTAAACTGGGAGAATATTCTAGACGGGATTTGACCATGCTTAAGATTGCTGCAATAATAAAGACCATTTGCATAATGCAAGCAAAATTCCAAAGTTGAAAATATATGCCTGTCTAGTTATTTTATTTATATTAAGTTGATTGGTATAGCTATCATTGGTATGTAAGTTGCATACAGCTATATACAGCTTCACTGTATGGAGTATACTAATGGCCCTTGTCCTTTCTTTTTTTTATGTGTGCATAAAGCTTGAAAATATTAAATAATTCATCACACAAACAAACACCAAAAAGAGCAGAACAGCAGTTCTGAATTCTGACAGTTTTAGTGCTTCCAGCGTCAACTTGAATGTGCAGCAGCCTCTAGCCTCTTTACCCAGACTGAACCTTTGGGTCCTGTACTGCAGCTGCGGCCTTGTCTTTTACAAATGTAGCTGCTGATTTTCAAAAGTTCAGTGTCTGACACACAGTAAGTTGTGACCTCTGTGTTTACATTTAACTCACGGTAGATTCCATTGTGTAGTTCCTGTGGTAAAAATATGAGAAGAAAATGTAATGTAAATTGTTGTCACGCTACTTGTGCCATTAATTTATTGACAGGCTGAAATCCAATCCAATGAATCTTTTACTTGTATACTCACATTTATCCAGTGCATGATATTTTTTGCTCTAGTCTGCTGGATCTGCTATGACATGTATGTTTTCTCGAAACAAGCAGATCAAATGTAGACAGTGGTGCAACAACACCAACCCTGGTCTGGACCTTTAGGTTCTGGCTATACCCCAGATCAGGAAAAACCTTACTTGTATGGTATTAGTTTGTTGATCCAGCCCCTTGCACTTGTTTTATATTGTTTGTTTACACAAATAGATGAACTCGTGTCATCTCTCAAGCAAGAAAGCTGCTTGCAGACAAACTGCCACTTGTTTTAACATTACATTACATCGGATTAAGACATAAATCCTTCAGACACTGATGTCTTTTGAATTTCTTACTTAGGCCTTTAATTGTTCTGAAGTGCTATTTATTTTAGTTCAACACTGCTGGTACATTCATGTCATTCAGTAACTTGTATTCGTATATGCATTCTATGGAATAGAGCACCTTTACGTCAAACGTCTGGAATGATACCATGAAGTCATGTTGAAATACAGTGGTAAATATTGCTGCTGAAATGGCTGAAACTGTGACAGGGCCACAAGCAGCAGACTGTGATGGCAGCAGGCAGCTCCAGCTGTGGATGTGTGTAATCATGTGAGTGGAAGGAAATCAAGTCGTTGGTAAAGACGAGTTGTGGGCTCAGCAAGCCCCTACTGGAAGGGGGAAGCTTTTTAAGTCTAAACTCTCAAAGTGTTTTCATCTGAAGTTGACACCCTATTGGCTGGTGGACTGGTTTAGTTTTATTACCTTTTTCGCTCTCTTGTTTAAATGCAATTATCTGTCTGGCATTTGGTTTTTCACTTGTGAGGATTTCATATCTATCAATATTTCATTTATTCCAGGCATACTAGGGAGAGAACGGTAGTTGCTATGGAAACAAAGATTTACTCGTTTTAATTTGAACGATCTCTTCAAATCCTGGTGCTGTATCCCTACAGCAGTCCATTATTTGATTTATAACTGATAATACCGAGATGATATTCAGTGTTCAAATGTTATGAGATAATAATGAAGATAAGAGTCGTGTCTGTTCAGATTTCAACCATTGGAAAATAGCTGCAATGTTGAACATGAAATAACTAGTTCATCTGTGAAAAACAGCACTGTGAATATTCACATTTAAATGGTTTAAAGCAGGGGTGTCCAAACCGGTCCTCGAGGGCCGCATATCCTGCAGGTTTTCCATGTCACCCTCCTCTTACACACCTGACTCAAATCAGCAGCTCGTTGTCGGGCCTCTGCAGAACTTCAGAGAATGATTCAGGTGAGGTAGGAGCAGGGTGACATGGAAAACCTGCAGGATATGCGGCCCTCGAGGACCGGTTTGGACACCCCTGCTTTAAAGCATTAAAGCAAAATAATATGCTTGAATTCAAAGCTTGCTCCTTTTTCAAGGAAGATTTTATGAACGTGAGAGAAAATGTCTTTTAATATGGAATCGATGAAACAGTAAACAAGAGATTTATTTCATTGTGCCTCTAAAACCAAACCAAAACCAACTGTTCCAAACTGTCACACCATCTGTAAATCAGCTGCCTGTTTAGTATTAATTAGCCACGCCAGGATGGCAACATTTTGCAGATTAAAGGAGTCTGTCCACTGCACTCTTTTTTACTGGCTGTCCTCGTATTCCGAACCCCCCCAATTATCCCTATTTTTGATAAAAGAAACATTCTGAAACATTCTGTAAACCTTCAAAGGACAACATGCATTCAGTGCTGAATCTTTCCTCCCCTGTCTGAAGAAAATTTTCCAGTCTGTTAACAGCGTGTTACTGAGGTAGAGAATGGTTGTTAAATGTCACTACAGTGGCTCCGGTACAGGTTGAGTCATTTTTTCATTTTCCTCAGAAGCATTCATGTATAAAATTTGACAGAGATTAGTCTTTGATTGCTGGATCCTGTTTGGAGCATTGTGGTGCATGGATGATTTGAAACTGGCACATACTATAGAACCTTCTTATACGAGATATATTGATGAAGATTAATGTACAGCAGCAAAGGCAGTTAGTGCTCATCATGCCCCCACGCCCCTCCAGTTTTCTGAATCAGCCTGCTTCTCTAACATTCCACAGAAGACCTCTTCTTTGTGTGCTTCTCCAAACCATCTCCACATACCTATCTCACAGCAGTCATCAATTCCTCTCGACCCTCTGGTCCTGTCCTTTCTGGTTGATCATAAGCCGGCCACAGAGAAGCCTCCACTGTCATGTCCCTCAGCTGCTACTCATGCCTGTATTTCTTCTCTTGTCCTTTTTTTAAATCCTAGAGTGAACCGTGCCCAACAAACTAGATTTATTTCTCTCAGGATGCCTTGCTGGACCCTCATCTATGTGATTACAAAGCATCTTACTCAACTCGCCAGCTCTCCTTGCTACCACTAAGGCCCTTCCTGCACCCTTCTGTTCTCAAATAACATCAGTCAGAACTCCTCGTGCTGACACTCGCAATACTTCCACATCTGCAAAATCCTCCTGGAGGTCCACTGTACCTAAACCCCCTGTCCTCTGCTGCCCATGAGGCGTTAAAGTAAACCAACCCCCGATTCACTCGTTACTACCCCTCTCTGTTCAGCTCACTGTCTCCTCATTTCTGCACATTCAAGATACCATTTCATATTTACAAATCAAAACATCAGACTGCTCTTATAGAACTACAGTCTATGGTCAGATTCTGATCCCTGTTCAACCTCTCAACCCATCACTCATCTCAGGCTCAACTCTTCCCTCACTGCTCATTCTCTAGCAGAGAAGCCAGACTTTCTCTTCTGATTATGGACTGCTGGTGACCTAATCACCATCACTCTCATATACAGAAGACACGATGGAAATTGTTTTTCAGAGCAGTAGGGTGCCAATAGAAGTTCAGCTGGAAATGTAAAGCAAGGAAAGATCTTTCTTCACTCCTGGAATCAGTTTCATCCAAATTATTCCATCTAAAAGATGACGAAAGATTAAGACTGAAGATGAAGTTTTTACTTCTGTTGATAAATATTGATAAATAGC
>CAAKHB010002536.1:0-11601 GCA_901007665.1 Aeoliscus strigatus
GGGGGGGGGGGGGGGGGGGGGGGGGGGGGGGGGGGGGGGGGGGGGGGGGGGGGGGGGGGGGGGGGGGGGGGGGGGGGGGGTGTTTGGCCTCGGCACTGTGCGTCTTTCTTCTCCCTTGTGCCTCCTCTGATTTCTTTAGATAACGCAAATAACATATGTGTCACTCAGTGGTCATCACCGGCGTAATTAGGACATAATCAGCAACAAAGGGCTGTTTCTGGGGGAGCGTGCCTGACATGAGCTCCTCTTCCACACTGATAACCCGCTGAAAGATTTGTAATACAATAGGGCATTATTTGACCTGAAGTACATTCCCAGGGGATTGCCATTTGAGTGGTGTCCATTTCACCACCGTTCAGATTTGGGAGACGTTCAGAAGCAAATAAGCGTTTGTTGATTAGCATGAGAATGGAGCCGAGAAGCAGTGAACACGAGTTTAATGTCTGTTTGCAGGCTCCCGGCAGGCCTTCTTGTTGGTGGCCAGCCGCAATCAGATCGTGCAAGATGACATTACCGCTCAGCCCAATGTGATCAGCGCGCTGGTGCGGGACGGACGCAACATTGTGGCCTTGGATTTTGACTCTGTGACGGAGCGCGTGTACTGGTCCGACACCAGCCAGGACCAGATCTGGAGCGCTCACAGAAACGGCAGCGACAGAACTGTGGTGAGTTTTTGTTTTTCCTTTTTGTCGATGCATCTATTTTGACGGGTTGGGACGGTGGTTAGCACATTCGCCTCATAACAAGAAGGTCTGGAGTCTTTCCCCGTATATGTGTGAATTCTCTCCGGGTTCTCCGCCTTCCTCCCACCTCCAAAAGCATGCTGAGGTTCATTGGTGACTCAGTCACCCGTAGGTGTGAATGAGAGATGATGAATGAAATCTGTGCTCAAAACTCTTGTAGCCTCCTTTATTCTCATATTTATCTATTTATTCCTCAAGTGCAATATACACAGTATTCATAATTTATTCCTTTGTATATATTTTCATAATTCTTCAAATGGTATTCAACTTTTTGCCCTAGTTTTATTTTTTTACTTTTATTTATTTTTACTATTATTTCATGCTTTTAGTAAATGTGTTCTGAAGAATTACAATGTGACTTGAACCATTGTTTCCTTCTACTACTACTACTATTCTTATTATTATTATTATTAGTAGTAGTATTGTTATTATTCTATTTTTTATATTCTACTATGTACAGTACTATGTACTGTAAATAAAGTTGACACTGACAAGTTGTCGACAGTGAGCATTGACGCTTAAGTGTGTTGCAGATATTTGACAGCGGGGTGACTGTGACAGAGAGCCTTGCTGTGGACTGGGTGGGACGGAACCTGTACTGGACGGACTACGTTCTGGAGACCATTGAGGTTTCTAGACTGGATGGAAGCCACCGCACCGTACTGATCAGCGAAAATGTGACCAACCCCCGAGGCCTGGTGCTGGACCCCAGGGACAGGTCAGCGAGGCGCCTTTACTCCACATATTCCAATGTATGTCTCATACTCCTGGTTTTAACGGATGCGTGTATCTTTGGCAGCGCTCACTTTATGTTTTGGACCGACTGGGGGAGGAACCCTCGCATTGAGAGAGCCAGCATGGACGGGAAATTGAGAGCTGCAATCATAAGCGACAAACTGTACTGGCCCAACGGTCTGACCATAGATTATCCAAACAACCTGCTGTACTTTGCCGATGCCTATTTGGATTTCATTGACCACTGTGATTATAACGGCAACAACAGGAAACAAGTCCTGGCCAGTGATTTGGTGAGTAAATGATCGTATTACCAACATTATTTCTATGATAATTGTATTATTATTATTTATGTGATAAGGTACATTTAAAGTGACCAATGTCTTCAACACCATGTTTTTTGTCTCCTGTTACCGTCTGTGAAAAGGTGCTGCAACATCCCCACGCTATCACCATTTTTGAGGATTTTGTGTATTGGACGGACAGATACATCAACCGTGTGATGCGAGCTCACAAGTGGCACGGGGAGAACCAGACAGTGATGTTGTTCAACCTCCCACAGCCGATGGGTCTGGTGGCTGTGCACCCAACCAGGCAGCCCGCAGGTGAGCTGGACTCCACACAGAAAGATCCTTTCTTTCTACGTGTAGCACCTTCATGCTATGAAGGGACAGTGCTAACCACTGTCACACCGTGTCGCCCTCAACTTGTTCATACCTTTGTTAACGTTTGCGTGTGGGCTTTGTTTGTTTGTATTTCAGGTGCGAACCACTGCGCCCACAGCTCCTGCACTCACATCTGTCTGCTTTCCGCCGTGGGACCCAGGTTCTACTCGTGTGCCTGCCCCTCCGGCTGGACGCTGGCAGCAGATCAAGTCACCTGCACCAGAGGTATGCAACACTCCTCGCTCACGCTGATGAAAAGGAAGTCGGCTGAGTTGCTCATACATACTCGCTGCACTGATCCTTTCAGCGGTGCTTCCTGAAGTGCTGAAATGCGTCAGACTCCCCTTGGGGACCTTGATACATTTTAGAAATTTCATCGCTGAATGACGGAGATGAACAGAGATTTGAATATTTTCTAAATATTTTTAACTGATCTACAGTTCGGCATTGAACGCTGTCAGTTTAAACAGCTGAAGATCTCTCAGGAGTCATGTTCAGTGTGTGAATCCATCCACAGTCAATCGGTACATCAGAGATCGTGTCCTGCTCCGTCTCCGTTCTCTTCCTGCTCTGTCTCTGTTCTCTCAGTTGTCTGTGACAAAAACCTACTGCAAAAGCACCATCACTGCACCAACTCCACAATCGTTGTCATGGTTGAAAGAAAGTGATGGGTACAAATTGAATGTTGATGACAAACGGGTGGGTGCACGTCCCCCCGATGCCTACGGTGTGATACTGTTTTGTACAGAGGAGGTTTGATCGCCGTCAGATTCCCTTGTCAACCACGGCTGCAGGCATAAATACTAAAAACCACATCAACTTTGTCTTAAGAAGAAAGGGGACCTTAGCGTTCAGAGTCTCCCGTGGGTCTCTCCAGCTTAACTCATCTCAGGTTTCAGCTCATTAAAGTTGACAGGCTTCCCCTGAGGCCAGCCATTATCCAGGAATGAAAACCCCCCGCAAACATTGATTGACTCTAATCTCAGATGCCAAAGCAGATACCAAGTTTCATTGGTCAATTCTCTTTGGTGCTAAAGGTCCGTTACGTCAGGACTCCACTATGTGCGATGAGCAAAGAGGCCTTAAACGCTGACAGAACGATCTGAAGGAAACGTTCTGTTCTGGGATTTCATCCGCGTTTGTCTTAACTTCCAGATGAAGAGCCTTTCTTGGTGGTCGTGAGAGACAGCATCATCTATGGCATTTCCTTGAACCCAGAAGAAAAAAGCAACGATGCCATGGTGCCTGTTGCCGGGCTACAGAACGGATACGACGTTGACTTCGATGACAGTGAACAGACCATCTACTGGGTGGAGCATCCGGTGAGAGACTGTCTACAGAGAATGTCCCACGTTTTACACAAACTCCCCCTGGATGTGAGGCAAAGCACTGCTCTCGTGCTTTAACCCATTATAGACGGGAGGTGGTGCACGTCTTTCTACCTTTAAGGACATTCACATCATTTTGTCGTGAAACTGTAGATTTGGTCGCTGAGACGCCCGTTTCCACCGGTGCTACAAACTCTAGCATACTTTGGAGTAACTTGATTACGCAGAATCACGTAATCACGGCCTAGAAATAGCAAATAGTTGGAGAAACTCCAGCTTCACTACAAAATGACGTGACCGTCATCCCGTCCTTAAAGGTAGAAAGACACGTGCCACCTCCCGTCTATAATGGGTTAAATCACATTATACCGTGGTCTGGGTGAATACTCTTTTCTGATTGGCTGGCAGCTGTGCATTAAAACCTTGTAATGCACACTTAGTTTGGCTCCAGGCCAACCTTTCTGACATCCACATCGCCGACATGAAACAGTGCACAGCGGTCAGCGGTAACAACAAGTGGACATTTGACGAGGAAAACAAGCAAAATGGTTGGTTGGAGAGGACAATCATTGTTGAAAAGATAAAAATGAAAAACACAAAGTAATTGAACTTAAATTAAGTAGAAAAGCACTTGTAGAGCTCAGACCTGCAATGAATGGAGGACAGCATTATGGTCCTCTAATAATGTGACATGTCTTTGTCACACGTTGAGATGTACGTTTTGTCTCGTAGGGTGAGATCCACCGGGTGAGGTCAGACGGCACAAACCGGACGGAGTTTGCTCCTGCGGCCGTCCTGGGTTCTCCTGTTGGTCTGGCTCTGGACTGGATCACGGAGAACCTGTACTACACCAATCCAGCCACACAGTCCATTGAGGTGACGCAGATAATACTTTGTTCGTTCATTTACTTATCTCGTATTATTTTCAGCAATGAAAAAGAATTTCATATTCCACACACGCAAAATGATTCTGAGTTCCTTCAAAATCACCATTCCAAACTTAATTGCTTCTTCTCATGTTCATTAACAGAAGTTCAGAGGCTTAAAATTCTAAATTCAGAAACAAAATGATGGAATAAACCTCTGACAATGGTGACTAGACTCTGACATGTAACATTCCTCACATAGAGAAGATGTTATTGTCCATATGTGGGATATAGAAACTACTGGAAACTCTACCTGAGGACAGGAAAGAACACTGGTCAATTCATCTTGTCCTGATCATATCTGTTTCCTAACTATAATTTGAATGTGTTCGGTACATGTTTTGTTCTAAAGGCATCAGAGAAACAGTGACAATGACAAGTTCATGTTCTACTTACATATCGTCATGAATTATTTGTTTGTATCAGGGAACCGGACGAGGAACAAATATGGGCAGTGTCACAACATGGTGAAGTAATTCCGTGTGTTTGTGTTTGTTGGTGGGCCAGGTTTTGAAGCTGAGAGGGGAGGTACAGTACCGGAAAACACTAATCACAAATGACGGCTCTCCAAGTGGCGCTGGCAGTCCTGTTGGCATCGTGGTGGACCCAGCACGTGGGTAAGCCTCATTTACCACGGCCCCGGCACTGACACTGGAAACACAGCCGGTGTTACTCAGTAACTGGACAAACCCTGACAATGTACATTAGAAAGATGAGTACTTCTCAGTCGTATGTGAGAACCCCGAGAAGAATCATAATTACTCCATAAATTCAATTTTTATTTTATTAATAGTTTTTGTTGTTTATTTATTTATTTTTACTTGCCCCCCAAAAAAAAACATAAAATAAATTATTAAAATAAAAATATTTAAATAAATTACAATTAATAAATAATAATAATAAATTAAAATTATCAAAATAAATTAACATAAAGTAAATTATACTACACAAACACTATTATATGAACATATGTTCATATCTTCCATGTTTCAGCAAACTCTACTGGACGGACCAAGGAACAGAGAGTGGAATCCCAGCCAAGGTGGCGTCTGCGGACATGGACGGTTTGAACCCCGTCACGCTTTTCACCAACAACCTGGATCACGTTGAGTTTCTCACTGTGGACATTCAAGAGAACAAACTGTACTGGGCCGTGACCAGCACTGGAGCGGTATCATCGTTACTACACTTTGTAAATGTCACGTTTAAGGTTCAATTTCAGACATAAACAACGTTTTTGGTGATGATTGTCGGCAGATCGAGCGTGGAGATCCTGACGGGACCAACCGCATCACCATAGTGTCAGGTCTGTCTCACCCCTGGGGTGTCGCTGTCTATCAAACCCACCTCTTCTTCACTGACTGCGACTTTGAGGTGATCGAGCGCGTGGACAAGTCCACGGGCGCCAACAGGGTTGTGCTACGAGACAACGTGTCCGGACTCCGGGTTCTCAGAGTACATTTTCGAGACAGTGAGTAACAGCTGCTGTCATCAAACACAAACATGTCCTGACCTCGGTTTGAGCCTGAACGTTTCTCATGCCCTCAGCCTCTGCAGGGACATCCAACGGCTGCACCAACAACATGGCGGCGTGCGAGCAGCTTTGCCTCCCTCGGCCGCAGGGTCTGTTCACGTGCGCGTGCGCCACAGGATTTAAACTCAGCGCTGACAACAGGACCTGCGTTCCCTACCAGTCCTACGTTATCATCTCCACTCTGTCTGCCATCAAAGGCTTCAGTCTGCAGGGGGCGGACCACTCGGAGGCCATGGTGCCAGTGGCTGGAAGAGGTTTGTTGCACCGATGTCGTCACCCTTGAACCCCGAATGAACTTGAAACAGCTGGTGCTTAAGCGCAGTAATCTAATGAGCGCATTCTGCCCTTTCAGGCCGTAATGCTCTGCACATCGATGTGCACATGGCCTCTGGTTTCATCTACTGGTGTGACTTCAGCAGCACTGTGCTGGCACAGAATGGGGTCAGACGGATCAAGCCAGATGGCTCCGGATTACGCAGTGTAGTAACATCTGGGATCGGACGCAATGGGATACGAGGCATCGCCGTGGACTGGGCTGCAGGTAGACTGGCAGGTTCACTGACAGAATCGCACACACAGTGCCGGTGTGGAAACATGCTGTCGAGTGAGAATGCTGTTTTAACAGGAAACAAATATTTTTTCTTTCCTTTTTTTCTTTCCATTTCCCTTCAGTACTTCCCTTCCCTACTGTACTTTACCTCACTTGTCAATACTGCAAGCACATACGCTATGTGCAGTGTGTGTGTGTTTCGGTTCATTTCGTAATAATTAATTTTGTCTTTTACTCTTATTGATCTTCATGGTTTTGTGACCTCTTCCTCTGATGAGGCGTATTTCGTCTATTATTTGCTAATTTCCCTTGTTTGTTCCTTCCATTCACTGAAACTTGCCGTGTGTAACAGAAAACAAACAACTCTGAACTTGTGACACACTTTGCAGACTTTAAAATGCTCCGTCCCAGTGGAAGGAGTCAGCAGACAGGAAACGGTTTTGATCATGAGTTGCATTCTTCCCTGAGCCTCCATTCTCCTCTGTCCCCAGGGAACCTTTACTTCACCAACGCCTTTCTGACTGAGACATACGTGGAGGTGCTTCGCCTCAACACAACCTTCCGCCGGGTGCTGTTGAAGACCCAGGTGGACATGCCGCGCCACATTGTGGTGGATCCCAGAAATAGGTATTTGTTCTGGGCGGACTATGGTCAGAACCCCAAAATCGAACGAGCCCTCTTGGACGGAACCAACCGGACAGTCCTTGTGTCATCGGGCATTATCACCCCTCGAGGTTTGGCCTTGGACTGGCAAACCGGATATGTCTTCTGGGTGGACGACTCCCTGGATATGATCGCCCGTGTCAGCCCTCAGGGAGGCGAGACAGAGATCATCCGGTACGGCAGTCGCTACCCGACTCCTTACGGGATCACCGTGTTCGGGAATAGCATCATTTGGGTGGACCGCAACCTCAGGAAGGTGTTCCAAGCAAGCAAAGAGCCCGGCAGCACGGAGCAACCTGCCGTCATCAGAGACAACATCAACATGCTCAGGGACGTCACCATCTTTGACCAGCACAACCAGCCGACCAGCGGCCAAGAGCTCAACAACAACCCCTGCGTCGAAGCCAACGGAGGCTGCGCCCACTTCTGCTTTGCCCTTCCGGGCTCTGACGCCGGCCAGCAGAACAAGAGATGTAGCTGCGCCTTTGGGAATCTTGCAGCAGACAACGAGAGCTGCGTGGTGTCGCGGGACGATTATCTCATCTACACCACGGAGAGCACGGTGCGCAGCTTGCGCCTGGATCCCGAGGACCATGTGCTGCCCTTCCCTGTGGTCAATGTGCCTCGCACCTCAGTGGCTCTGGACTTTGACCTGGCTGACAGAAGGATCTACTTCACCCAAAGCTCAGGCGCAGGAGCAAGCAAGATAAGCTACATCAGCCTGTCCTCCCCCACCACAGCCCCGGTGGTGGTGGCCTCAGGTATGTCAGCTTGGTGCCGGTACAACAAGAGACAGTCCACTGCTTCTATTGTGGAGTTCCAGAAAACAACCAACATTAAATCATCTGGTCCTTCTCAGTATCAGCGTTTCCTGAACATTTCCTGAAAAAGCCTAGAAGATATAGTTAGAACTCCATAAATAAATCAGGCGGGTATCAGTGGATGACTGTATGATACCACTGAGCTTCTTGTGGTCTCTGTGTGATGACAGATCTTGGAGCTCCTGACGGCATTGCCTATGACTGGATAAATAAAAGAATCTACTACAGTGACTATGCCAACCAGAGCATCAGCTCCATGTCTGTGGACGGATCCCAGAGGACGGTCGTCGCCCACGTGTCCAGGCCGAGGGCCATCATGTTGGACCCCTGCCGGGGGTAAGACAGCAGCCCGTCGCAGCCAGCTCATTACATCCAACATGGCGGTCATAGCGTCCTGTTTTTGACAGGTACATGTACTGGACCGACTGGGGAACCCATGCAAAGATTGAACGTGCTACTCTAGGTGGAAACTTCCGGGTGGAGATCGTCAACAGCAGCCTGGTCTGGCCCAACGGGCTGACGCTGGACTACGAGGAGGAGAGACTCTACTGGGCAGATGCCAGCTTGTAAGAGCTGGAAAGCAGCACTGCATGTCGATGCTTTTTCGTATCATGGTCTTGTGACGTGTCCCCCACCAAACCCCCCCCCCCCCTTCTGCTACTATCAGACAGAAGATCGAGCGATCCTCATTGAGCGGCTCCAACCGGGAGGTCGTGGTCAGCACGGCCATCTACCCCTTTGCCTTGACCATGTTCGGCCAGTTCATTTACTGGAGCGACTGGAACACTCGCAGCATCTACCGCGCCAACAAACACGACGGCTCCGACCAAAGGCTGATGGTTCAGAACCTTCCCTCTCGACCGATGGACATCCACGTTTTGGCCGGCGGGAAGCAGCAGCAGTGTGACAGCCCCTGCCAGCAGTTTAACGGAGGCTGCAGCCACATCTGTTCACCAGGTACGAGCAGATCATCATTGCAGCTTTCGCTGGGAGTCTGTTCCTTCAGAGCGGACTAGAAATCCGTATCTGTGCATTGTAACCTTGTCAGGACCCGGTGGAGCTGAGTGTCAGTGTCCGTCAGAGGGACGCTGGTACCTGGCTGACAACAAGTACTGCATTCCCGACAACGGTACGCGTTGCCAACCGGGCCAGTTCACGTGCATGAACGGCCGCTGCATTCGCGCCCAGTGGAAATGTGACAATGACAACGACTGTGGAGACGGCAGCGATGAGCTGGAACGAGTCTGTGGTAGGGAGTAAAAACAGATTATTTCTCTATTTCTCATTGAATCTTTGATCTTTTAGCCTGTTTGATTCACCCTTTTCCTCATTTTACTAACAACTTTCTTTCTTTCACTCAAACCAATGTCTTGCTTAGGACCCAAGACTGAGTTCAACTATGTTGGTGTGTACGCTTGCGCTTCACTATTTGATTTCCGTTAACTGTCTGCCGATAACACCAATTAACACTAACCCTCGAACCGCTATCCTTATGTCTTTGCATGCAGTACCACAGTTCCTGTCATCATTTATAGCCCTGTCAGGTAAAATCAGCTACCACTGCACAATATAGAATGGATATTCACTCCTACTGCATTATTGTCTTCTGATTCGTAGTATCGTGTTTATCGTTCTCTTATTTAAAGTCATGCACAGGCATCAGATGTAGATGTGCCATTGGGCACTGTTTGTGTTCCTGTTATGTATATGTACAGTATATCATATACTGTATGTACATTTTTACAGTATATTCATTTTTTATACTTTTTATTTCTATTCTCGCTTTATTTTTTGGGGAATATATCGTATCGTATCTTATCATGTGGTATCGTATTGTACTGTATCATATCTTATATTTTGTTTTATCATATCTTATAGTGTCCTATCTGATAGTATTGTATCATATCATATGTTCTTGTTCATCCTACATGAACCTGCCCCTCTGTCCATCTCTCTGACTGGCAGCGTTCCACACGTGTGAGCCGACAGTGTTCACCTGTGGCAACGGCCGATGTGTGCCGTACCACTACCGCTGCGACCACTACGACGACTGTGGCGACAACAGTGACGAGGTGGGCTGTCTCTTCCGACCGTGTGACCCCAACATAGAGTTCGCCTGCAACAATGGACGCTGCATTGCCAAGGACTACGTCTGCAACGGAATCAACAACTGCTACGACAACGGCACCTCGGATGAGCAGAACTGCCGTGAGCGTCCTCAGTTGGCCATGTGAAATAAACGGTCACAAGCGTTATTGATGGCATTTTTTTTTTTTGGTTTCAAAGCTGAGAGAACCTGCCAGCCGGAACACACAAAGTGTCAGTCAACCAACATTTGCATCCCACGTTCATACCTGTGTGATGGAGACAACGACTGCGGAGATATGAGTGATGAGAGCCCCACACACTGTGGTCAGTTCACTGTCATCTCGTGTCACGTTCCTCTCGATATTCTGCTCATCTCAGCAAGGAGATTATTCTTCTTATCAGGAACTGTATAATGCAAACTCTTAATAGTAAACGTCAACATAGTTCCCTGCTCATAGATTACATTATAGAATGCAAAATCTCCTAGAGACAAAATATGCTCCTTCTGTTGTGGAGAAGCCTGACAGTCAAAGTGGAAATGAAGAGGTGCAACAGCGAAGGAGGAAACGCATCTGCAAAGTTCAAGCAACACTGGTCATAGAACCCCCACACTAAACTTCTGTCATTGAGAATCAAGCGTCTCAAAGGCCTTGTTGTCATGTAAAGTTGAGTTGTCTTCTACCAGTTATTCAGTGTTTTCTGTGTATTTTATGTTTGCTGGTGTCCATTGTTGAGAAAAGCTAGCGATCCATCAAGAACAGATTAGCCCCGCCTCCTTGTCCTCACGCTCAGGATCAACACAATGATGTCATGCCTTTCCACATTATCCCCGCAGCGACGTCCACGTGTTCCCAGAGCGAGTTCCGTTGTTCCAGTGGCCGCTGCATCCCTGCCCACTGGTACTGTGACGGAGGGGCCGACTGCGCCAACGGCTCTGACGAACCCCCGTCCTGCAGTGAGTGTCGCTCCTACAACTCTTTCAGAATTATTTAAACCAGAGGGAAATTCCTTTGTTCCAACAGCTCCAGTCAAGTAAGAAAAAAACAAGTAAAAACAAAATAAAAGATTGTGTATTGAAAAAAAGTGTGTATTAAAACAAATACATGAAATAAATAAAATAAATCATTAATAATGCCATAAAAGTCACCCCCAAAGAACCTCTTCCTTTAGCTCGCCCCCCCACCCCACCCCCACATTAGCACTTGCTCAGTTTTTGTGCATTTGTGTCCGTCTGCCCATCTGCATGTGTGTGCGGGTGTGAGAGAGCTGTGAGTGATGCAGCGGAGACTCAGTGGTATGTTTCTTTGTTGACCATGTGGGCAGCCAGGCCTCCTATTGTGTGTTGCATTCCGCTGTGGTGCTGCCCCTCTGTGTCCTCTGACAAACAGCAAACCCCCCCCCCGCCCCTTTGCCTTTTGTCCACCAGCCTCACTTTGGCTTTTGTTTAGACAGCTCACCATGCATGGGAATGTGGAGTTACCATGACTATTTTGAAAGCTTTGGCAGTGCTGTGTTGTGCTTTGGTTGGTAGGGGTGGGTTGGGGGGGG